>JBBMEG010006924.1:0-76801 GCA_037832605.1 Cyclanthera cordifolia | reverse complement strand
GATATATATATATATATATATATATATATATATATATATATATATATATAAATAATTTTGCAGTTTGAAATAATATTATATTTTAGTTGTGGGGTTGATACAAAATTTGATGAAATTACTTAGAATTTCGAATGAGAAATTTGAAACTTTCGGTCGTTTTTTCTTCAGTGGAATTTCCAAGAACTTTACATGACAGATTTCAGTAGAAATTTCATAGAATTTTAAATGGTAAATTTCAAATCTCTTCCCTTAGTTTCATTTATCAAATTGCTAAGCAACTTTCACGACTTTATCGCACATGTGAACATCCACTGACCAGGAAGGTATTTTCAAAATTTTGTTTTTTATATGCATAAATTATATAATATTAGATATTGTTATTATATTAAGATATTAGGATTATACGTAATATCTTATATATTGTTGATATATAAATACTCCATTTTAGTAAATGAAAAAAATGTTAACGTTTAATCTCTATCTGTAAAATCTAAAATATAGTTAGGTTGTTTGTAAATGATGTTATTTTGAAATCAATTATTTATTTTAATTTTTATTATTGATACAAAAATATTTTGCAATAATTACGAATAACATAAACTATTGTTTAGATTTTATCAAAATCATATAAATTGATTAAAAAAAAAAAAAAATCTAGTGGAAAGCTTATAAATTTTAAAATCATAAAAACTAAACTCTATTTTTTTTCTTCAAACCATAGGAACCTAATTTAGAATTTACCCATGAAATTGTAAAGTTTCAACTTTTAATTATGTTAAAGATTGGAGCGGAAGAAGAAAGACATAATAGTAGTTGAAGTAATTAACTATTGATTTGGAAAATCAGTTATTGTGAGGGATTGAAATAAATATTTACTCATTTGTAGTGATAAATGTGACGGAAGATTTTATAAATGTTTATGAATGATTTTTTATTATCAAGAATGAGTTATAGAAGATTAATTATTTATTACTCTCTCGATGTAAGAAAAAAAAAAAATCGAGAGTCTAATCGAGTGGATGCTAATGCATTATTAATGTCAATTAAATTATGCTCACTCTGGCTAATTTAAATAATTTTTCAATTGTTAAGATAAATATTTATTAATTTTAATTAAATAATTGGTTAGATAAGAACAATACATATATAATTTTTTTTGTATATGAATGCATAAAGTAAAAATAATATAATATAATATAAAAACGGGACAAGAAATTAGAAATCGGGATGAAAAATATATTTGTTGTCCCCGTACCATATGTCTTGAGAGAAATTTTTATCTCTGTTCACTCTTTCATTCACCACTTAACGAGGGGAGTCCCACGGGAGCCCCACGAAAAAATCAACAAAAAACGAGTAAGCCAAACGATAGAATGAGATCTCTTTGTTTGTGATGGCACCTCCAACCAACCCCAATTACTTAAATGCGGCGGTCAATTATTTGTGGAGGTTGCGTCTGCGTCTTCCGTCGTCGCATCGCCTATCTCCCTAAACAGATCAAGGTCAAACATCCTCCTTCGGCTTTTTCTTATTTAATTTCGTTAACTCCAACGCTTAATTCTACAATCCCCCATTTCTTAATTCCAACATTTTTGCTAAATCAAAGTCAAAATCTGAATAGCTATGTCTTCCATAGTCACCCAAGCCTGGAAAGGATATCTCCAGCAACTTCAGAACAACCCTCTCAGAACAAAGGTCTCTCTTCCCTGCTTTCTATATTTATGTTTATTATGTTTCTTTTGTTTCCATTTCTCATTTTCTTCTTTGTTTTTTAGGCAATCACTGCTGGGGTTTTAGCTGGTTGCAGCGACGCAGTCGCCCAGAAGATTTCTGGCATCAAAAAACTTCAATTCAGAAGATTACTTCTTTTGATGGTAAGGTTTCAGGTTCATAATCGAGTGAACTTATTTGTAAATTAAATTAGTTATCTCTCGGTTTAGGCCTTGGGATGTGCAGGAGTATCACCGAGTATGTAGTAGAGCGATTGTACGATTCATGGTTATCAGAAAACTTTATTAGAAAACTATGTTCCAACTTAGGTGGTCCAAGGCTTGAAATCGGAAGGTGTGCTCCTCTTAAGGTTTTAGGTTTGAGACTAACCAGTGCCATTAATTTGTAGGTACCTCTCGTGTCTCTATTCCTTCTATGTCTTTTGGTGCCTGATAAAGGGATGAGCATGGTTATCTATGATATAGTGGAGCGAATTTTGGATTTCCCGATTTCTAAAAAAGAAAGAAAATGTAAGATACCTTTAGTAATGGTTTGACATGTTGGTTTGGAATCAGGAACGTAGAATACACGGTCTTAACTAGAAACCCCGAGTTTTTTTTTTATTGCTGTGTTTCTTTCTTTGATGATGGTTTATAGTAACAAGAACATAATTCAATCGGCGTAAGTGTATTCATGACCAAGAGATCAAGAGTTTAAGTCTCTAATCATTTGTTGTAGAACTAAACAAGTAGATGTTATGATCTAACAAGGGTTGGTTGGTAGTGGGAGCTATTTGACAATGATGTTTATTTGATCTGATGTTAAAGTTTTTTGGATTTTTGCTTTGAATTATAGCTCTATGGCTTTGCTTATGCTGGACCCTTCGGTCATTTTCTGCACAAGTTGATGGATAAAATTTTCAAGGGAAAGAAAGGAAACACAACTGTTGCAAAGAAGGTAACATACATCTCTTTCTACTTCATATGATTTGGACAAACTTGTCTTTTTCTTTTCTTTTTTTGGCAGTATTGGTTGTTTTTTGTGGTTATATAACTATATTGGTGGCTTTAAATGTTGTATTTATTAGGTGTTACTGGAACAATTAACTAGCTCTCCTTGGAACAATATATTTTTCATGATGTACTATGGTTTGGTTGTTGAAGGTAAGCAAATCTGCACTTGCTTTAGTTATACTTACAAATTATTTAAAATTTTATTTTAATATTTTTGTTGCTAATATTGTTGTTAAAGTTCAACTTTGAATGTTGACTATCCTCTTTTCATTGTCAAATGTGGCTTCATTCATTTTTTTATTAAAAGGGGGAAAACTAAAGATAAAATTTTAGATTTTTTAGGGTAAATTATAAATTTGGTTGAAAATTAGAGTTTAGTTCTTATGATTTAAAAAAAAAATAGAATTTAGTCCTTATAGTTTGGAGAAAGTTGGAATTTACCCCTATAGTTTGAAAAACTACAATGGTTTGATAAAACCTAAGAAATAATCCATGTTGTTTGTAAATTGCCGATGAATTAAGTACGTGGAGGTAACTATTCATTTGTAAATGATGCACTTTTTTTGTCCAATCAGTTACTTATCTCATACTCTCATTATTGACACGTAATGATTAACTTCCATGCATTTAGTTCATCAACGATTAAAAACGATATATACTATTTTTTTTTGTTTTATCAAATCATATGGACCAAATTCTAATTTTTCAAACTATATAAATTTATTTATAGTTTTCTCCGAATCATATAAACTAAATTCTAGTTTTTAAAATCATAAGAATTAAACTCTAACTTTCTTCGAATCATCAAAACATAGAAACTCAATTTCTAATTTGCCCATTTTCATTATAGTTTGTTCTGTTTTTTGTTTCGTATGGTATCATCTGGATCTGATCTTTATACATGTTCAATATGTGTGAAAAAGAGTTTAGCCAAATTTTAAAAGTTGGAGTATGTTTCGAGTGGTGGGAAGAAGAGAAAGGAAGCACTTCTCTTCCATTCCCTTTCGGTCATAGCCAAACATGCCCAATTTTATTTGAGAAAAACAATCATAGATGCCATGTAGACTTAAACTTTGATGAGAGTTGAATGAATAACATTGACACTAAAGTTCCTAATTTCAGGGAGATCATGGAGTTTAGTCAAGAACAAAGTTCGAAAGGACTACCCAACTATTCAGTTGACTGCGTGGCGGGTAATCGAAAATCGATCCTTCTTTTCTTCGTTTTTGCCTTTGTTTTTTGTTTTTGTTTTTTTTTTTTGTTGCAGTTAGAAATGAAGAAAGGGTATTAAGTTAGATAATAAGATTAAGATGGTTATGATTTGCAGTTCTGGCCTATAGTTGGTTGGGTGAATTACCAGTACATGCCTCTGCAGTTCCGAGTGCTTTTTCACAGCTTTGTTGCTTCTTGCTGGTGAGTTCATCCATCTTTTTAACTATTCCTTCTACAAAAAAAAAGAGAGTACTAATTTACATTATGATCATATTACAAATCTGAATAATTTCCTGCAAACTAGCGTATGAAATGACAAGATTGTTTACACATTAGTATAACTTATAAGCATTAGAATTTAAATCATCTGACTTGATTCTGTTTCTCGTACAATGTCCTTCCTCCATAACTTGGCTGGAAGATACAAAACTAGGGGTCTACGAAAAAACCAACCCAAGCAATCTGAACTACCCAATCCAAATCGTAAAGGTTAAGTTGAGTTATAATTTTCTTTAGATTAGGTTGAGTTGTGATTTTAAAAATTTCGTTGGGTTTGGTCAATTCTCGGGTTGGCCAACTTTTAACTCGTTTCTCATCCAAACTACGAATAATATTATAATACATATATATATGTATATCTGTGTGCCAAAACCGAACCAAGTTTCTTTCCTCAATATACATATTATACATGTGTATATGTGTTTATATGTATGTATGTATGTTGTATGCATATGTATGTATGTATGTGCATGTGTGTGTGTGTATGTATGTGTAAGATTAATTAATAAGATACGTTCTTAGTAAACTTGTAAAGAATATAAACTTATAAGTCATGCAACCTGGGTGTAAGTATAGTATCATATATTTATTCTTTATTTATTTTGTACATGTTTATGTGCTATGATTTGAATCTTAAAGTGAAAAAAGAGCATTAACATAACTTGAGAACCCACTTGAAAATATATAATACATAGAGTTAGACGGGTTGGCAGGTTGACCAATCAAAACACATGAATTTGTTAAAGAAATTCTCATAACCCAATTCAATCTGAATCATGTATACTCGTAACATAAACTAGGTTATCGTTTGATTTTAGCCCTCAGAGTTCAAAATCAAATAAGAGAGTAACTGCTTGCCAAACTGTTCTCAACTCTAAGCGGTCATTTAAGACATCAATAATGGTTATTAGCCTACTTAGTTGTTAGGGGCTTAAGTAATGATTACCCGAGTAATGAACAACCATATAGCGATATTGTACGGCCCACTATTCCATCCTTATCAAACGTTTTCGGTTAATCATTACTTGTATCTTAAACATAGACAATGATGATCCATGTAATACGTGCACCCAAACATAGTTAATGATAATCCATCAACAACAACAGTTAGCAACTCATCGCCCCAAACGGCCCCTAAAGATTAAAATCGTTTGGCAAAATGTGGATTTTCGAAGCTATATCGATTGTAAAAGTGTTGTGATTTGATGCTTTCTGGTTGCAGGGCAATATTTCTGAATCTGAAAGCAAGAACAGTTGCTGTTAAAGCAGCATGATTTAAATTTCATCCATTTTCTGAGGTTGGATGGTTTTTCTGTTTAGTTGGGTTTTATTTAGTTTTGTAATGGTAGAAACCATTAGCTTTGGGTGTAGGTTGTAACAGTTCATGTCTTTATTTGACTCCCACAAAAGAATAAGGGTAGTTACGGAATAATCTAAAATTCAACCATGAAATCAAATTGGAGAATTGAAAAGATAATGATCAATCGTTTTATTATTTGTGTTTGGTGAAAAGAGAATGGTTATTGAGAAAATAAATATCAAGTGTAATGAGAGTGAAAAATAATTAGTGAAGAATAAAAAATTGTTATGAGTAGAATAAAAAGTAATTTGAAAATGAAATTGTGATTTTGAAATTTTTTATTATGGAGGATAATGTTTTTCGGTAACTCAAATATTGGAAATCATTTTCATTCACCTTATTTTATATTCTTACCACAAACACCCAAAAATACTTTCAAGTTGTGGTGTGCTTGATTCTGATTTTTCATTTGTTGAATTTTTCAGTATTTAAATTATATACACTAAAAGATGGTTTAGGGCTTGTTTGGTTAGGGTGGGAAGTGAAGAAAAGGAAAGTGAGAGTTAAGTGTGAAGAGAAGGGTAAAGAAGATATACTAAATAAGTGTTTGGTGTGATAGGAAGTAAATCAAGAAAAGTTATAATTTTATGATGGAGATTAAAAATAATATTCTCTAAATATAATAAATACTTTAAATTAAAGATAAATTATAATTTTAAATATATTTCATTTTATTTATTATTTAAATAAATTAAAAATTTAGTCATATAAATTACGGAATAAATTAAATAAAATGATTAAAATAAAAACAATAAAATGATAAATCAAATTAATTACCATAATTTTTATATTGAAAAAAAAAATTGAATAATTCAAATAATTATTGATTATATCCATATAAATTAAAAAGACGAGTAGGTGGAACATAAAAACATCAACTTTGACTAGTTTAAGGATTAAGGATATCTATTTTGTAAGTAAATCAAAACTTAATTATTTAAAACATTTTAGTTACTAAAGTTATAAATTTCAAATACCCAATCTTATTCTTGAAGGATATCATAGTTTTAATGATACTATATAGTAAAAAAACATGGTAAAATACGTAACAAAAGACTTATATTTTATTTTTTTTGATTATCAGTGACTATTCAAGCCAGTTTAACTTAGGAAATTAATTGGTGACAATTAAAGATTAAACTCATCACTTTAGGTACTTCAAAAATACTTATTCACTTAAGTCACTCTATGATAATTTAGAAAAGATTAAATGCTAAAAAATGTAAAAATAAAAAAAAGGAAACCATTAAATAGAAAAAATGTACAAAAGAAATGAAAACGTGTTTTTTTCTTCCTTTAAATTCCAAGATTGATTAATATAATTCGGAGAACATTATAATTTTGTTTATAACATTTTGAAGTTATAATTTCATTCTTTTATATTTTGATAAAAACACATAAATAGTTGCTATAGTTTGATAAAATTCTGATATAAAACTACAAAATTGAGTCTAACAAGAAAACACAAATTTGTGATTTAAAGTCCCGTTTGATAACCATTTGATTTTTTTGTATTTTGTTTTTCAAATTTAAGCCTACAACTATTACTCCAACAAATAATTTTCATGACTTTGAAGCCTACATCTTACTTGTGTTATAAAAATAAAACCAAAATTGAAAGCTAAAAAAAAAAAAAAAAAAAAAGAAAGAATCCAAATACTTGTTTTGGTTTATGAAGTTCGGTTAGAATTCATATACTTACTTAAAGAAAAAGATGAGACAAATGTAGAGAATTGAGCTAGATATAGGTTTAAATTTTAAAAACCAAAAACGAAAAAAATAAAATGGTTATCAAACGGGGCCAAAGCTTCTTGTGCTTTGATTTATATCTATAGAGTGGTTGATATCGTGATGTTTGAATCGAGATTTTAAGAGTATTCAAAATGAAGATTTATTTTGAGTTTTTAAAAATAATAATTGCAGTAAAAAACTTGTTTTAATATAATTTTTAAGAGTATTTAAAGTTAGTATTAAGAGTTATTGCATTTAAAATTAGTTTGTAGAAATCATTACTAATCAATACTTCTAAATACTCAAAATAAATCATATTTAAACTTGTTGGGATATAATCAAAAATTAGTTTCTAAAAGTATTTAAAGTTATGATTTATTTTGAGTACATTGTAATCAAAAATTTATTTTTAAAAGTATTTAAAATGAAATTTTATTTTTGTATTTAGAAATAATGAATAGTAATGATTATGTTTAAAATAGTGATTACAATTAAAAATATGTTTGGATATAACTTTTGTGTAAATATTTAGTAAATATTAATATAAAATTATCTTTCAAAACCTCATGTAGTTTCTTTATCCTTGTGTTAGTGACTTTGTTGACTGTACTCTTATTATTTTCATTTTTAATGCAATAATATTATTATGTGAGTTGTTATTATTTCTATTATTTTTCTTAATGCAAATAACATTTATTTTGGGAGTGGTAAGATTTGAGGCCATAAAGTTATTATGTAATCAAATATCATACCAATGTCTTTAATTTGTTGATTTTGTTCATTGTATCTATAACATTGTATTCTAATGATTAAATTTATTCTTTATTAATTAAATTAATTATTTAAATCATTGGACATTACAAAAGAAAGTTAAATTTAAATCGCTAGTTAATTTTTTTTTTTTCTTTTTTGACATCAATTATGTCTTTATGACGTAAGGAGTGAAGACATTTGAATTATATCATACAAAGATCATGAAATATTTTTTGAAAAGCATATATTTAGTTATTAATTTAAATATATTTTAGACTAAATTATTAAAATTATCCTCCAATTTTGGGATTTGGGTCAAACATGTGGTTGAAATTTTGATAAGTTTAAAATATGATTGAGAAAAAACATGATCACTCCACTTTAAGTAAATTTGTTAGGTGTGAAACGAAGTCGTTGGGCTTGTTATAGCCGTTAGATTATTGTCTTATACAGCGTCATATCATACTATTTTAAAATGTGGCTTGAGTGAAAAATCATTTTACAATTGAACTACACTTATAAATTACAAACATGACATACCAATTCTATTTAAATTTATTTTTTATTTTCTATTTTTTATGAAAATGTAATAGGTTTTTTAATAAGAACAAGGTGGAATGCTAAAGGTTTTTAGTGTTTTTAATACATTTTTAAATAAATTAATTAAGAGTTTTATAATTTAAAGAGTTTTGGAACTTTCAATTTCAACTTATAAAAAATAATTGTACTTTATTATTTTATTTTATGTTATTATTATTACTTATTACTTATTACTTATTACCTTAAAGTGTGGCATAAGAAATAAGTCATTTTTTTGATTAATTTATCCTAATAATAATTTGAAATTTTCAATTATGCCCTTACAACTAATAATAATCATGAATTGAATGTACCATTTAATTATTATTTATTGTTTAACCTCTTTTAATCTTCCTACATTGATATATAACATATTCAATATAAATAGTTAGTAAATGCAATTGATTAAAATTTGCCTTGCCTATGAATGAGGAGACACTTTTTACTTAAAATTTATAATAACCACACAATTACTTTGAAGAAAAGATTGTGTGACACTATAGGGATGAGGAGGTAAGTATTTCTCATATTTTTTTAATTAGAAAATATAGACACTACTTAGTAATTATTTGAAAAATCTAATCAAAATACAACAATGTGCAACACACGTTAAAATTATCTAGTATGTATAAGTGTCTGTTTTTGTATATATAATGAGTTTTTATGTATTTTTATCATCTATATTGTACTATATAGTTTTGCTTAATTGACTTAATGAAATCATTGTGGGTTCAAAGCATTTCTTTTTATTAATTGGTATTTGGGGAGAGAGAAAATATCATATAAGGAAAGAAATTCAGTATTTTATTAATAAGAAGGTAGGGGTATTTATATAGTCTAAATGACCAATAACAAACTTAACAATAAAAAATTAGTTTTGCATTTTGGTCCTCAAAGTATTCTTAATATGCCCCCCTTAAGTTGACTAAAAATATTCAAAATACCAAACTTGGAACATAAAGAAAAGAATGAAGGAGCGATCAAGGCTTTTGTAAGAATTCGGCTATTTGCTTATCACTACGAACAGGAAGCAGCTTCACATATCCAGTGTGTATCTTGTCTCGGACGATGACAATCTAACTCCATGTGCTTTGTTCTTTCATGAAAAATAGGATTATGTGCTAGCTGTATAGTAGATTGGTTATCACAAAAAAGAGTGCATGCAAGGTAGGATGTATATTCAAATCAGCAAGTAAATAGGAGAGCCAAATCAATTTACAAGTCATTGCTGCAATGACTCTATACTCTGCCTCTGTTGATGATCTGGACACTGTTGTTTGCTTCTTTGTTTTCCATGAAATAAGAGATTTCTCTAAAAAAGCACAAAAACCAGAAGTAGATTTTCTTTTATCTAAACAAGAGGCCCAATCAGAATCTACATGTGCCCTTAAATTGAAATCAGATGTAGAGGTAAGCAAAATACCTTGACCAGGAGCATGTTTATATATCTAAGTAAATGCATAACAACTTTCATATGAGATTTACACGGAAAAGAAACAAATTGACTTAACTTATTGACAGCAAAAGTGATGTCTGGCCTTGTTAGGGTGAGGTATATAAGACGTCCAAGTAGTCTTTGATAAGAAGTTGCATCATGTAGCGGTTCATCCATAGAGAGTTGAAGTTTTGGTTTTGGATCCATTGGCAAATGTTTTGGCTTTGCTCCGATAAGACTAACATCGTCAATGATTGTTAAAGCATAATTTCGTTGAGAGACATATATTCCTTTCTTAAACCGAGCTAATTCAAGACCAAGAAAAAAAACGTAAAGAACCAAAATCTTTCAATTTGAAGTTAGTATTCAAAAAATGTGTAAGAGACTTGATGACATTGGTATCAACTTCAGTTATAATGATATCATAAACATAGACTAAGACAGCTATAAAAGATTGATTTTTTTCCTCTTAAAAACAACGAATAATCTGACTTTGATTGAGTAAAACAAAGAGAAAAAAGAGTAGAAGAAAATTTAGCATACCACTGTCGAGAAGCTTGCTTAAGTCCATATATAGACTTGTGAAGTATGCAAATAAGAGGAAGATCCATGTAAACTTCCTCTTGTAACTCACCATGTAAAAAAGCATTGTTCACATCTAAATTGTACAATATGCCAATTTTTAGATTGAGCTAAGACTAACAAAATGCTAATAGTCACTAGTTTAGCAACTGAAGCAAAAGTATCCACATAATCAATTCCTTCTTTTTGTGTATATCCCTTTGCAACTAACCTGGCCTTGTATCTTTCTATTGTGCCATCACTTTTTAGTTTTATCTTATATATCCATATACAGCCCACATATGTCTTATTGCTTGGAAGAGACACAATAGACCAAGTATTATTTGATTATAAGGCATCGATTTCCTCACTCATAGCTTTTCTCCATTCAGAAAGAGTAATAGCCTCATGATAACAAGTAGGTTCCTTTTGTGAGGATAATTGAAGACTAATTAAAATAACCAAAAGAAGAAGATAAAACTTTGTAGGAAAGAGCAGTTTGCTAAGGATAACGAGAAGGAAATGAAGGAATAGAAGTGTTTTTAAGCAAGTTACAATGGTAATCTTGCAGATACCTTGGTTGTCGAATTTCTCTTGTTGTTCTTCTTGGAGGAAGAGTAATATCTTGGGAAGATGAAAGAGAATTATCTTAATTAATAAGAGATGCTTGTAAACTTGAAAAAAAAGAGTCAGATTCTGGATAAGGAAAAGATGAAGTAGAACCAACTTCTTGTGTACCCGAGGACATTGAAAGTTGCATGTTAATAGGTGAATCCCCTACATTTTCCTCTAGGTTGTTGACTGTAGAAGAAGTAATACCATAATCCAATATGTTGGTACATGAATTAGGATTATTGGGACTCACCAATGTGTCATTTGTGTAAGAATTTGAAATTTCCTCACTGTGATTGACAGTATTGCCTTTATTAACTGTACCTTGTGCATTGTTAACATCAAAACAAATGTCTTTATGATTGGAATTAAAAGGATTGACATGGAAAGAAGGAACATTTTTATTTTGTTCCATATGCTCAAAAGGAGTATTTTCATGGAAAAATACATCTCTAGAAATAAAAGTTTGTCTTTTTCTATATTCAAAAGTTTGTATCCCTTTATTCTTAAAGGATATCCTATGAAAATGGATTCAATAGCACAACTAGAAAACTTATTCCTATGAGACAGTTAAGATGAAGCATATGTCAAACATCCAAAGACTTTAAGTTGGCTATAATCAGCTATTTGACCTTTTAATATTTCATGGGGTGTTTTCCAATTTAATACATGAGAGGGTGTTCTATTTATTAGATGAACATCAGTCAAAGTGCATTCATTCTAATATTAAAGATGAATTTTGGAAAAAGTAAAGCTCTAGCCACATTCAAGATGTGCTGATGTTTTCTTTCAACTATACAATTTTGTTTAGGTCTTTCAACACATGAAAACTCATGAATTACTCCTTTATCCTTAAAAAAAATGAGTGAAGGATAGTTCATGTGCATTATTGGATCGAAAAATGTTAATATTTTTTTATATTGAGTTTCAACCAACTTAAAAAATTCAGGAACAATAGTAATAGCTTGAGATTTAGTTTTCATCATGTATATCTAAGTGTATCTACTTTTGTCATCTACAATAGTAAAAAAATATCTATATCCATTATGAGAAATGATAGAATATGGTCCCCATACATCTACATGGATGAGATCAAAAATACAGAGGCTCGTTTATTACTCGAAGAAAACTTGAGTCTATGTTGTTTTGCTAGAGGACAAATATTACATTGATGAAAATCACTACAATCTGATGAAAAATTTAGTACATCTTTTAAAGCTAATAAAGGAGTGTGTCAAAGATGTTCTAATCTTTTGTGCCAAAGAGAACTCATACTTACTTTGGATACTTATTTTTCTTGTGTAACTAAAGAATGAGAAGTAATATCAAGAATGTATAACCCTTCATGAACTCTAGCCTTCCCAATCATTTTCGAAATGGACTTGTCCTGAATAATACATTCATCTTCAGAAAAAGAAATTGCATACCTATTATTCCTTGCTAAAGCACTAATAGACAAAAGATTATAAGAAAAATCAGGAACATAAAGCACATTATCTAGCTTCAAATCAGTATTAAGAACAATAGTTACCATCATATCAACATGTATTCTTTTCTTATCCGGCATAATAACATAAGTATTGATGATAGACATAAATGAAAAAAGTTTTTTGTTATGGCAAACATGAGAACTAGCACCTGATATCCATTGTGAGTCTAAAGGAAAAAGAGCAACATACCTGCAAGTTGAGAAGTTGATGCTTCCGTATCATTCTTGCTTTGAAGGTCATTTTTATTCCCCATTTGATTTTGAAGCAAATTTTAGAAATTATTCAATGTGTCTTCGGTACTTGAATTCTAAGAATTGATCTTGTAAGTTTGAATCCCTTGAGAATTCTTTTTGGATCGAAAATCGAGAGGAAAACCATGGATTCGATAACATTTGTCAGCCGTATGCCCCAAATATCCACAATGGTTGCAAACAAGTTTATTTTTTCCTCTTCCAAAATTTTGAGCAGATTGCATATGTGGTGTTTTAAGTAAACCCAGCTGACTGCTCACAGCTAATGCCACAGTTGGCGTACTAAGTATTGTTGTATCATTTTTGTGGTCAACTTCTTGCACTATAAGAGAATATACTTTGTTGATGTTTAGGTGTGGATCCATTAATAGTATTTGTGATCTTGAATGAGAAAATTTGTCATTGAGACCATGAGAAAAATAATGAGATATTCAAGTTGATTGAATTCTTCCAATTCCTGAACACCATTGCAAGTGCAAAGTCCACAATAACAACTTGGCCTACAAGATGAGTACTCATCCCATAAACTCTTGATTTTTGAAATATAATTGTTGCCTGAATCTTGATTTTGTTTTAAGGATATTAGAGATCTTTTTAGTTGAAAAATTCTTGGCCCATTTCTTTTTTGAAACCTCTCATTCAAATCAATCCAGATGTCTCTTGCAGAATCACTAAAAATTATAGATGAAAAAATACCTCTAGATACTGAGTTTAGAATCCAAGAAATGACCACATGATTATTTCTTGTACATAATGGCAAAAGATCCGGCTCAATTGGTTTCTTGATCGTCCCATCCACAAATCCCAATTTGTTGCGAATAGAGAGAGCAACTATCATGGAACGACTCCATGTAACATAGTTATCATCATTCAGAAGCTCAATGACCAAAACCAAATTACTCGTATCACTGTGATGCAATCCATAATAGCTCGGTGGATTTGCTACAATAGTTTGCTCTTGTTGTCTATGTTGATTGATTGTAGATGACTCTGTTTCTATTGCAGAGAGGGATGGATCAATTTCTTCCATGGAGAAATTAGGGCAACTAGAAAAGAAAAATGAAGAAGAAGAAAGAGAAAGGAAAAGACAGACGTATCACCCTTCAAGAGTGCTCTGATACCATATTAATTGGTATTTGGGGAGAGAGAAAATAGCACATAAGGAAAGAAATTCAGTATTTTATTAATAAGAAAGTATGGGTATTTATATAGCCTAAATGGCCAATAACAAACTTAACAATAAACAATTAGTTTTGCATTTTGGTCCTCAAACTATTCTTTATACTTATTCTTTAGGAATCTTGTTTATTTTCATTTCAAAGTTGGTATCGGAGTCTCTTCGACAAGGGCCATGGCTAGTGAAATGAATGCATATCTACCTCAGTCACTGCAACAATGTTGTCTGCTGCTAAAAATGTTGTGAACACTTTTGTTTGATCATTCCTTGAGCATTGTATTAACAGTGAAGCTCAATGAGAAGAATAACTTCTTGTGGAGAGGTATGATATCAGCCATTATACGAGGACAACATGTAGATGAGTTTGTTTGCGGCACAAAGGCAACCGCCAAAGTTTCTGGATCATGCAATTGGTTCAGAAAAATCTCAATATGTTCCAATTCTCAATTCGAGGAATGAGCAATAATAAACCAAGTATTATGCGAATCGTAATTTGGATCCATGATAACAACAATCCTAGTTGATGTGGTAAGTTTTTCGAATTCTCGAGAAGTCTAGAAAGCATTGGAACAAATGTAGGATGCAACAAGTAGAACATGGATAAATCATTTGTGTGAGTCTCTTCAAAACACAAAGAAGTGTATAATGAAAATGCTAGAATATATTGTTACAATGAAGTAGACATCTGAGAGTATGAAACTAGTTGGTGCTCATGTTCCAATTTCTGATCTAACATCAATATCCTAGGACTCGAGCTTAAGTATCTTCCGATTGTGTGTATCATTGAAAGTGAAGAGATCACTCAATGGCAAGCTCATAACAACCAAGAAAATGGATGAAACTTATCTTACATTGACATATTTGTAGCAAGAATGGTCATGCCTCGCATTTATGAGATATATGTTTTACTGAAAGTTATAATAATCCTTCTGGACTTGGAAAGAATCAAAGTAGATCTGTTGTTGATGATAATGTTGCACCTGTTGCAACTCTTGAAGTTCTTAATGATCCACATTGGCTTGCAGATAGTGGGGCATCCAACCATATCACTTATGGTTATGCAAATCCAACTTACAAGAATGAGTACAATGGTAATGATACGTTTATAATTGGTAATGGTAAACAACTTTCTGTCTCTAATATTGGAAATAGTACTATCATTACCTCTACTGGATATGATGGATATTATGTTCATCTTAAATCTATACTTCATGTTCCTACAATCAAGTTTAACCAACTAATTATGTCAAGAATAAATGTTTATAATAACCTGTATGTAGAGTTTCATCTCCTATATCAGACTACACGGAGGGTGGTTTTGCGTGACATTCTTAAGGATATATTATACCAATTCCAGCTTTTCAATATGAGTAGTTCCACTTTAGCTCACTTCAATCATATATCTACAACTTCTATGTCCCAAGTCATTTGTTTTGTGCCACTATCTGTCTGCTTTTACTAATTTGAATAACTCTAATGTAAGTAAGGTGTCCAAGTCTGTTTCGCATCAACGTGTTGGTCATGCCTCAAATAGAGTCATGCATTCTTCTCTTAAGAACTTGTTATTATCTAACTTATTTCAATGAAACTAGTGGATTTTTTTATTCTTGTTAATATGAAAAGACTCGTTCTCTTTCTTATACTTTATTTGATTCCAGAGCTACAATACTACTTGAGTTAGTATATAGTGACTTGTGGGGACCTTCATCAATGTCCTCCACATCTAGCTTCAGATACTATATTAGCTTTATGGATAGTTAAAGTCATTTTACACACACATTTACCCATTTACTCTCATGTCTCAGCCGTTTCAAGCTTTCACTAAATATAAAACGTTGGTTGGATATCAACTCTCTACCAAAATCAAAATTCTTCAAACCAATAATGGTGGTGAGTTCAAACCGTTTGCTCCATTCCTTGTGGAGATTGGTATAGCTCTTCGACATTCATGCCTTCACACAATCTATAACACAAGGTTGTCGAGCGAAAACACAGATATATAGTTGAAATAGGTCTCACACTTCTTACTCAAGCAAGCAAGCCAGTTAATTTTTAGTAGGATGCCTTTGTGTCAGCTATCTTTGTAATCAATCGCTTTCTACCATTGTTCTAGGTGAAAAATCTCCATATGAGATGATAAACCATAAAATTTTTAATTACTCTTTTCTCAAGGTCTTCGGGTCAGCTTGCTTCCCCTAACTTTGAAGGCATCTTTGTAATCAATCACTTTCTACCATTGTTCTAGTTGAAAAATCTCCATATGAGATGATAAACCATAAAATTCTAAATTATTCTTTTCTCAAGGTATTCGGGTCAGTTTGCTTCCCCTAACTTTGAAAGTATTAGTCACAGAAGTTCAATTACCACAACATTAAATGTATTTTTGTGGCTATAATGAAGCTTACAAAGGATATAAATGCCTCAGTTCCACAAATCGATTCTATATCTTCAGTGATGTTGTCTTAAACAAATCATAATTTTCATGGTTTCCTACACAAAACAACTATTGCGTCAGCTAATCCTTCTCAGTTTATGTCTTATATTCCTTTTCCAACCATCTATGTATCTCAACTTTCAACCAAAGTTCCTTTCTCCAACTCCCTCACCGACAGATTCAATCCAAATTTTGGATTCCTCTATACATTAGTATATAGTTTTTATTCGTGTAAGGAATCTCAAAACTTTCTTTGTAGCTTTATAGTGGTCAATACCCGAGTTACTCTGTAATTATTAACATCTCAATAACTAATGGAAAAGCACAGGAAATGTTATTTATCTGTTCATGTTTGTGCTACACTTAATGAATAATCCTTCATCCAAAATCTCTCTAGCTAAGACTTTGTTGATATAGGTCTCTTGAGACAAGCTAAAATGCCTCATGATCTTTATCCATGGATCTTAATGTCAATGATACGATGTAAATAAATTATATTATAAAAATACTAATATTGTATATGATAATATATTAATACAATTCGTACGTAACAAAGTAGAAGTTAAATTCTTGTTAATTTGTATTTCACATGTAATAATAATGTATTATGAAATATATTTTTGTAAATAGATTCATTTTCAACTTAGGGTTTGTTTTAAATACAATTGATGACTTCAATTTGTTCTGCAACTCAGAATATCTCAGTCATCCTTCACCGGCGTTGCAGAGAAACAATGAGTCGACCTACTCCATGACGAAGCTTGCTTTCTTCCTGATGTTGATGATGAGGATTTTTCAGACTAAAGAATCTCTGTGAAAATGCCTGAAGCTTCATTCACTAACATCCATAGAAGATATGACGACGGAGCATATCAAAATCGATGGTGATGAAGCTATGAGACGACACCGTGTTCATAGAGGATTCGACTTCGAAACAAGGACAGTGTTGAAGGAGTCAACTTCGGGATTGATGACGGCGATGGTGAAAGTCATCTTCCTAGTTGCGACGGTGAAGAAGATGTCTAGGTTATGATTTTTTTAATATATTTTTTTATTTCAGGAAGGGTATACAATCTTTTGTTAAATAATGATTTTCAAGTTTTTTAAATAGCTGAATTAGTCTTCTATGTTTTGAAACTTGACTACATATTTAATTAGAATCATAAAGTTGGCTACATATGCAATAGCCTCCTAATGCTCGTTAAAAAAAAAAAAAAAAAAAAAAAAAAAAAAAAAAAAAAATATATATATATATATATATATATATATATATATAAACTTATAAATACAATTTCATTTGTTTCTTCAAGGCCAAACTATTAAGAAGTATCCATGTTCTATAATGTTAGATTGTAATTACATCAAACTTTGAAAATTTTCAGTATAACAGTTAAAAATAACATGAACTTAGAATTTTGTTTCACAACAGCATTTGAAGCTTTTATTTTACTTTTATTTTTATTATTATTAAACCCTTAAAATAACATTATAATAACATTTTAGACAATATTTAGAGGTGTTTGGGCCCATTTATATGTAATGGCAAATTAAGTTATAATATTCCATCGCAAGTTTACCAATTGGCAATTACACTACTGGAATAGCCTAAACTTGCTTGCCCATTTGTCTTATGCTTTTACTTCTTTCTTTAATATTACTATTAATATTGATTATGAAATTTATTATGCCTAACTAATTTAATACTTTGTTCAACAGTAACAACATTAGTTGCTGAGTTCAACTACAATTAGAAAATAAAGATTCCAACATATAACTCAAAATGAAATACCAATTGTATGCTTGAATTTCAAATAAAATGAATATCATATTTTCTTTCAATTTTATACCTATTTACTTCTACAAATTAAATCCATATTAAAACTAAAATTACCGCTTCATTAATATTATTATCATTTTTCTAAAGATCAATATATTGTAATTTAAAATTACTCGTAGTCAATATATAGATTAAATAAAAACCTTACCACAAAACTTACCGACTAAAAAAGTATTTCTTCCTATAAATTAAGGAGTTTTAGGAATGAATAATGAAAAGTCTTTGAATAGGTTCGAGATTTATCTGTGACGTTAAATTTGTAGTCTCCATTTATTTGATATCTCTCCCAAGTAGCTGGCCTAGAAACAGACGTGATTAACCCGAATATAGTGTTAGTATCTATCTCAAAAAAAAAAAGGGTCTTTGTATATAATATAATGATTTGAATTTTATTTTATTTTTTTGAGTACTATTGATTTTAATTTTATATCCGATGGAAGTAAGTACCTTTTAAAAGCTTGTTTTAGACAATTATATACTTATTGTCATAATTATTTGTCCAATCAAAATAATGTGCCTAACATTTTTTAAAAATTTAAAAATGAATGACTTATATACAATTATGTTTGTACTAAAAAAAATCAATAATGTTGATTACAAGACATTAGTGACCATTAAAGATTCAAAACTTTATTCTCTTGGACTAAATACAAAAATTATGACAATTGTTTAATCTAAGATCAAAGTCATGAAGAATTAAAGGTTCAACGGCATTATGTATGAGCAATAATTAAGAGGTAAGGTTCAAATTCTCATCTTTATTTTAGTTAAATTCAAAAAATGAAAAATGATGGAGACACGATTAAATATTTTTAAAGTTAAATAACCAATTTGAGATTTTTCACCTATAGAAAAAAAATTGAAAATAATTTCATGTATAGCAAAAATTCGAAAATATTTCTTATATAATAGAAGAACCGATCGTTTATGTAAAATAATTAAAATAGTCTCGTCCTCAATCTAATTATTTTTAGAAATCTTATAATTAAAATATAGAAATGAAAGGGATTAATTTCCTAACTAAAATATATTCAATAATTTACTAAAATTATAAATTTAATGTAACATTTATAAAATTATTTTCAAAAGTTGTTTAGGTTTTAGGTTTGAGAGCACATTTTAATTTAGTTACGTTCCAAAATCGAACCTCTTACTCTTTTTTTTATGAGATAACAAAATTATTAGTTATATAATTTTAACTAATGTTTGACTCAAATAAAAAAATAAGTGTAAGAATAAACTAGAAATATATGATAAATTACAAATTTAATTTCTATGCTTAGAAGAAAGTTAGAATTTAATCATATAATTTAGAGCAATATAAAATTTAATCATACAATTTGAAAAAATCTAAAAGACAATCCATGTTATTTATAAAATGCAATTTTTTGTACAATCAAACTTATCTTACACTCTCATTTATTAAACACATAAATAATTTGTTTCTACCTATTTTACTTACCAACAACTAAATAAACTATTTTTTTCATTTTATCAAATTATAAGTTTAAATTTAACTAAATTATAGATTTTTCTAAATCATAAAGTTAAAATTTTAAAATAAGAACTAAAATTTACTTTCTTCCTACCTATGAAATAAATTTATAAATACCTAAAAAGAGGTATATATCATGACGGAAAGTGTTCAATTTCGAAAGAACTAAACAAAAACTAGACCCAAAAACCTTCCAAAGAGACGATTTTCCAAAATAAAATCCAAATGAGTTTTATAATAAGATGAACAGTTGAGGCAAACATAACTTTTAGAAATTGAAAACAATCACGATCCTCCAATTCCACTGCGGTTATGGATCCAATTATCCATTGTTTCTTCCAAAATGAATGCTTCTAACATTAATGTCGGTTTCCTTCTAATTGAAGCTAAATTCGCTTCGAATATCTTCCACAAAGAACATTTGATTTATCCGATCATCCGACGTTCTTCCACAAAGAACGTCTCAAAAATTATAAGTAAAGTTATAATTTATAAATTGACGCAAACAGAAGGAAAAACTAATCGCATCGAAAATCATGGCTGCAGCGCCGTGATCGAACCAACTAGTTACGACGAACGCTAAAATGATTCATTCATCAATCCACAGATAATTTAACAGATTCGTAATACGTACAAAATTTCAAATGCGCACATACCTCAATCTTCGTGTCTCCGATTCCTAAAGCAAATGTCGGTGCAAAATTTAAAGAATTTGAAATCTATTACGATTTCTTCCATTACAGACCTGTATTTCAGAAATCGAAGCAATGAACAATCGGAAACAGAAGAGTAATATATGATCATTTCGAGATAGAAAGATAAACTGTACGGTTACAAAATTAGAACAAACCGAACCGATTCTCCGATTCCGAACTCAGTCCTAAACATTGATCAGTTTTCATCGCCGATTTGAAAATCGAGAGAACGAAAGAAAAAAGAGAGAGAAAATTTCCAGAGAGCATTGTTAGTGAGAGAGAGAGAAGAAACAGGAAATTTCATCTCTGCTCAACAAAACGGGAAAACTAGAAACGCAAATTTACATCCAATAACAGGACGCCACGTCGGCAGTCACATTTTGATCCACCGAGCGAGTTGGGCCGGGTTAACAATTCCAGGCAAGTGGGCCCCATCCACCTTCAAGATGCTTGCCACCTCAGCATAGCTCTGATTTTCCTTTTTGACGCTCGGCGCGGCGGCGGCGGCGTCTTGCGGCTTCGTCCTCTTACACTCCGATGGCTGAGAGCAAGCAATTCCAACAGCCTCGCTTCGAGCTGGCTCGTACATCTCACCAAACAAAGTGCCTTTGCTGAGAAACTCGTGAGCCAGGTAGCCGGCTAGAAGCCGATTCGACACGACCGATTCGGCTCCCGCAGCTTTCGGCTTCCCAAACGGCTCAGCTTCCTTTCGCTTCCTTGACGCCCCAGGAGGCAACATGGTGGTGGCGGCGCGTGAGTGAAAACTCGTCTTCAACCTTAGGTCATGCCACGTGGCAGTAACAAAGGGTAAAATCGTAAAACCCCACTCCTAGAAAGGTTCACCCGTCAAATCACTAGAGTTGGACGTTTCGGACGTAAACAATTTCAAATCGTAAATGTAAAAGGAAAAAAATAACTGCTACGGTAAAAAAAAAAAAAAAAAAAAAAACGAGGAAACAGACGGTGAATGCCAGTAACTTTAGCAACGAAGAGGGGCAAAAGCGTAAATTCACAGGATATCCAAGAAAATTTGTGCGAGAGAAAAAAAACTGATATGTTTGAACCGAATCCGAAACGCCGATACGACGGAATCGGATCCAGAGGCGGTGGCTGTTGCGGGGAAGAGTGATGAAAACACGGCCAGATTCAAGCACCGACGGCGGAGGAAAAAGAGAAATTAGGGTTCTAGGGCTGAGATTAATAAAAGGAGAGATTGAGAGAGCGAAAAAGAGGAAAACGGAAAGAGAGAAGAAGAGAGGGAGAGAAGAGAAAATCTGAGAATATATATGGGGAAGAGAATTAGGCAAAATGATGGTTCTTGAATATATTATATTAGAACTTGTAAAAATAGCCTTAATATTTAGCAAATATTACAGGATTTGCCATTTTCTGCGAAATGACAGAATTGCCCTGCTACGTCGTCGTTTTGAGCATATTTCGATTTTCTAGCCACGATGTGGTTAACATTCTCACTTTTGTAGACACGTTCCTTGTTATATGGATATAGTCTAATAAATAGGATTTCAAAACAAAAATAATACAATATTCTTCATTTATGTAATGAAATTATAAAAAGAAAAACGTGTTGTTAACTCACTTTTATGAAACTCCAAAAAAAAGAAAACTAATTAACTTACTTTTTATGGCCAATTTTTTTTATATTTTTTTAAGTTATAATATTGGAGGTAGAAGATTCAAATAATAGATCAAGTATATGATAGTTCATCTCAAATAACAGTTGAGTTATATCAATAACTTAATAAACCATTACGTCGATTTAGATTCTAAGTTTAAAAGTATTAAAAAAACAAAAGTGACACTCGTCTCAAATTAATAGGCATAATGGTACTTATCTTTTAAATATTGGCAAAGACTCAAATTTTCTAATGGGGAAGGTAAAGAGACCCTCCCAAAATGTTAGTGAAGAGATGAAAGATCTACATAAGTATAGTAAATGTATTGAACTAACTTAGATAAACAAGTTTTTGTTAAATATCCCACTATCTTCTTACATTAGACAAGTGAAAAATATATCTTAACACTGATATAGGCGAGCTGCTAATTCTATCATTGTTAATTAATTTTGAGATGAATGAACATACTTTATGAACTTATTTTGAATACCATTTAATTTCTAGATTTTCAAATTTATTTCATTTAGTTACTAAATGTTTGAACTGAAAAATATGATTACTTTATAATATATGATGATAGACATACAAAATTAGTCAATTTGTGCTCAATAAATCATATGCTTGATTATTCTTTTCATAAAATGTGTTTTTTGTTACTACAACAACTATTTGAATTAGTGAATGACTACAACATTTGACATCACTCTCGATGTCAATTAAAATAAAGTGATTTAAATTGATCAATTTTGTGGTTATCAATTACCATTTGATTGAATTAGTTTTTGTTATATTTATTTTATTTTCTAAAATTTTGACATATTGCATGAATTTTATTTTATTTATTTATTTATTTTTGCTATTCTTTGGAAAATCTCCTATTTTATATCAAGTTTTATGTGAAATAAATAATTTATCTTCCAAACATAAATTATACAAAAAAGATTTTCTAACAGATTGTCTCTAAAATATCAATATCCAAACAAATACTTCATATATTGAATTATTGACTTATATTTTTTTTTTGAGACAAACAGAAAGGAATTAATCATTAACACAGCCAAAGATACACTCCTCTTCCACACGAGAGGCCACCAAGGGGGGGAGGACCCCCCTCCAAAAGAAAGATCTTTCTTCAAACGAAGAAAATAAAAAATTCCAAACAACCAAGCGATTACAAGGAGACTTGGCTAAAGCATCAGCCACCATGTTACAATTTCTATAACAAAAGGAGAAAAAAACCTCTCCGATCCTAGCCGTGAGGGACTTTATTGACTTATATTATATTATATTATATTTTTATTTCTATGTTATTTTATAGGAAAAATTCTACCATGATATTCGTAACCATTAAATTTCTTAACTTTCAATTGGATGAATAACCTCTCCTAAAAATGATAATTGTTGCAATTAATCTCTTTAACCTAAATTTGAAGGATTTTCAGGTGAGTAAAGAAGGTAAATTGTCCTTAAAAAATGTACTCATCTTTTCTGACTCTAAAAGTTTACAATAACCTAATTCCTCCATTTTGGCCTCTTTCTCGCCTTCAATTTAATCTTCTTTTCTTTTATGTTTGTTTTTAGAACATCATAACTTCTCTAGAACGTTTCATCAAACATTAAATTAAATTTTATTAAGTTTTATCTAAAATAAATACTTTTTCTAAAAATTAATTATAAAAAAAAAAAATTCTAACCTCTCATCTCTACAATATGAATATCCAAACAAATCCTTAATATCTCTAAATTATTGACTTTTTCTCTTTTCCTATTCTTGAAGCAAGAGGCTCTCTTCCTGCTCCTGCTCTTGAGATTTCATCCAATCGAAATTCATGTTCTGTGGAAGTGGGAAGTGGGAAGTGTAGGGAGAGTTTTCGTAATGGAATCGAAGAGGGCAAAATGGAGGAATTGGGATATTTTAAACTTTAACCCAGACAAAAAAGTAAAATTTTTAAGGATAACTTTACCTTTTTCACTTACTCAATCCATCAAATTTAAATTAGGGGTTAATTGTAACGATCGTCATATTTTCAGGGATCATGACTTAATTGTTACAAACACCATAATTTATGGGTGATTTGTGCAATTTTCCCTATTTTATAAAAGTTTTATGTATAGATATACGTTTCTGTAAGAAAAAACAATTGAGCTTTTAGGAGTAGGTATATTTGAAGTTTTGGGAATGGATGAGAAGAGAAGAGAATTTCTTCCTACCGTTTGGTTTAAGGGTATTCATACATTTCTCGAAAATCGATTGAATGATCAACCAAATTAAAGGCAAGCAGTCGATTTTTAAGTATATGTTGATCGATGTTGGTTAGAAAAATATTTAGCTACAAAATTTCGGCCGGTTAATAAACATTTTATTTATATAATATTAATATTTTCTTATATGCTTAATTAGATTTCTTATTAAAGTATTGTAAAATTAATTAAATTTTAAATATATTTCTAAAAATTGTATCATCCATTCATTTTATAAACTAATTTTCAAAATTTCAATAAATATTCTATGATGAATATGTATTACATATTTAATTAACTAAATCTGCAATTTTGATTGTCATCACATCTCTCACTAATTATTTTCTCCAATTTCTCTTTCTTTATTCTTTTCTTCCCTTTGCCTTCTCTGTTTGTCCTACTCATTTAAATAATGTTTCGTAATCGGACTCATTTCAATTAAAAAAAAAACATTTAAAAAAATTGATGTGAGAAATTATAAAAATGGACCCACTAGATGTTAGTATACAAACATAATCAACAAAAAAGTATTTTAGCATATAACAAAATTTCAACTAATTATATTTAGTTATGAAAAATAGAAAAAAGAGAAACGAATGAATATTTCGTGACCATACCTAACACGCTAACATTCATGATATTGTGAGGTACCAAACTAATTATTTTGTATGATTTTATTGCTATACATTAAAAAAAAATTAATGTAAATTTTATTATATAATCTAATGATAACGAGGTTATATATATATATTTTTTAAATAATAATAATAATGAGGAGTCTATGGATTTAAATGTTCTTTTAAAATATTGTTCAAAAACCTTTTTTTTTTTTTAATGCTAGGACCAAATGAGTTTATTTTAATCTCTACCATTTAAATTTAACTGCTTCATTTTTTTTTAATATTTTTATTGTTAATTATATTTTTTTAATTTAAAATTAGTAGTTTTTTATAATCAAATTTAATTTTCGTATATCATTTTATTTATATTTTTAATCTATCTAACATTTTTTTTCAACTAAAAATTGTTAGTCTACATAATAAAATATTAAAAAATGAAACTTAAAACTATCGATAATTCTATAACCAATATCGTATTTCAAACATATATTTCGTAATTTAAATTTAACTGATTTATTTTTTTTTTTTGTTTAAACAAAATTCATGAATATTTTTTCATCTACTAATATCATTAGGTTTAAACTTAATTAATTAAAATTTATTATTATTCACTTATTATTATGTTTTCAAAATATGTTTGGTAATTTAAAATTAGGAAATTGTACAAACCGCATTTAGAGTGCGATTTTTGTAACAATTAAATCTTTAAACTTTTAATTTGTGCAATCATCTCTCTCAAAGTTTAAAAAGTGTTACAATTAATACATTTTAAATTAATTTTAAGAGATTTTCACATGTTTGAAGAGGGTAAAATTGTCAAAAAAAAAAATAGTCCTTCTTGTCTCCGTCTAGAAGCTTCCTAACTTCTTACCTCTTATAAATTTATAATGAAAAATTTGTAATATTAATGGATTTTCTAAATGTGTATATTTAATTAATGTGAGGTTGAAAGAAGATCAAAATTTTAAATTAAACATAGTCTTTTGTCTCTATCTATTTGGTCTAACTTTCAAAAAAAAAATTGTATTTTTGAATTATACCTAGAATAAAAATCTTGCAAAATATATTACTGACTTAGGCATCAGAGACCATGTAGCTCACACCGCACCGTTGTGCCTAATTTTAGTTGTTTTGCAGGCAAATTCATCTTTGGTAAACAAATTATAACGTTGATTCCAGTTGACGATTTTTTGGCATCAACAGTTGGCGCTGTCTGTGGAGACGATTTTGTTTTCTACCCGAAAATTAAGACTCTTTCGCTTTTCTTTTAAGATGATGAACAACCTAAGTCACAATGACGTTGTCGATAAAGAGTCAGACGACGAGCATTGTTGAAGGAGTGTTACTGCCAAGAGACGGGAGCAAGCCATGGAAGAAAGATCTACACCCTCGATGCGGGACCCTGCAAGAGGGAAATCCTCAGCCACCGAGGCTCCTATAGAGGTTCCCTCCCGACATCCAAGATCATTTGATCGTTTTCGACTGGGGGTAACGATCAAAGAATGGAGCACTCAGTACACCAAGTAGCCTCTCGAAGTGGAGGAAGTCGTTCTATATCACATTAGTTAGGAGCAGCCAGCCGCGAAGCAACCTACAAAGAACGACCTGTACTCAAAATCCAGAAGTCCTAAGTGCTAGTGTAACGAGATCAGATTTAGGAGCGGACCAAAAAGCAACGATCAACCAGCAACGGAAAGTGAGGGTGACTAATGGAGTTGAAGACCAACCTTGGTAAGCTCAGTTACGTATTGTCCAAGACCAGTTGGGTGATATGAGGAAAGCACAATACCAAGAAAGTTTCAACCTGGACGATTTAGTCGATCAGGTTGATCCTCTTTTGATGAGATCATTGAGGAAACAGTCCCCCTAAAAGACCAGTAGCTGAATAGTATTAGTGAATGCCGAATAATCATGAGATTACGAGTTCAAATTTCTCCCTCCCAATTATTGTAATCTCAAAATATATATGTATATATATTCTATAAATGACAAAATTTTAGAAAATAAAATAAAAAGCACCGAAAACAAATTAATAAATTGAGGGATTTTTCTTTATTTCTTGAGTATCAAGAATCTTGTAGAGTACTTAGACACGTTTCAGTCATGGATGAAACTCCATGGAGTCCGAGACACGATTAAGTGTAGTGCATTCTCTTTTATCCACAGGATCAAATGAGAAGGTGGTTTAGGCAGCTCAAAAGAAAGTCAATCTCGTCATTAAGAAGCTAGCCAGAACCTTCATCACCCAATTCTTTGGTGGACGAGATTAGAAGAAGTCGGTCACACATTTACTGACTGTGAGCCAAAGGAGTCATGAGACCCTACGAGAGTACATGCCACACTTCAAGAATGAGGGTTGCAAGTTGAATGATACATCGACGATACGACTTTAACAACAGTCATGGTGGGAATTAAAGACGAAAAGTTCTTATGGTCTTTAAGAAAGAGAGCACCTACATATGTTGAGTTACTCACTCGGGCACAAAAATACATGAGTGCTGGAGAGGTAGCGAGTTCCCAAGGGAACACTGAAGGAAGACATTCAGTCTTAGAATGCGAAAATGTGACAACCCAGCGAGAATCCAACTACAAGGAATCACATAAGCGGAAGGACAAGTATAACCAAAAGCTGCCTACTAGCCGGTTCGAAAAGTACACTCCGAATTTAGTACTAGTGGAATAGATCGTAATGAAGATCTGGAACAAAGAGATGCTGATACGACCTGGAAAGATCAAGGCAGGACATGACAAGCGAAATAAGGAAAAATATTTACTATTTCACAAAGATCACGATCATAAACGGGTCGATAGAGTCCCTTATCTGAACGAGATGCCTAAAAGAGTACGTTGAAGAAGATGACCGAGCACTCGAGTCACCTATTAAAAAGAGAAGTGACGAAGATGCACCACCACCTCAAGGGATTTGAACCATTGAATGAGAACCTGCAGGAGGCAGGACTAATAAAAGCTCTGAAAGAGGAATTGATCATAGGAAAGGTTATCTGAAAGATAGCGCCTGAGGAAAAATCAATCATTGGAAATAGGCTTGAGTACTCCTTCTAGAGGAGCTGAACGAGGTAGTGAAGAAATTGCTGAAAGATTAGAGGTTATGCCCTTACTGAGTGAAGCTCAAGTGGTTAGCGTTATACCAGCCTAGACCTAGAGCAAAGAGAGAGTCTCATAACGTTGTTGAGACATCTTCGCCCGGACAGCCGACGACATGCAGGGTGTAGACTCGACAGTTATGGTTCATCGACTCAATGTCAACTGAGACTACAAACTAAATTGAGGGTAAAAGTTATAGAATAAAAATTTGGTCCCATGTGATGCTGTCACAAAGATAGTACTTGGGGAATGTCAATCCTCAAGAATAGATTTGACACCACTTATAGAGAAGATAATCAAGACAAAGTCCATTCGAGAAGTACTTTATCTCGAATGACACTCCAACATTGTCCTGCTAAAGAAGAACCTCAAGACTAAGCTCGAAAGCTTGGAAGGGTCATGGTCGGAAGAGCCCGACAAGTACTATGGGCGCACCACACTGCACCTGGAACATGAAGACCCCCTACTCTTTGGTATTTAGGGCGACAACAGCAACTTCAGTTGAGATAAACTTCTCATCATCGTGTATTGAGGCTTTTGATGCATAACAAAATGACTAACAACTGAGGTTAAGTTTCGATCTGCTGGAACAAAAGAGAGGTGCAAGCCACCTAAAGATAACAAGAGTTCGACAATGGAGTCCATGGGTCGCATTAGAAAGAACCTTACGAGGTCACCAAAGTTGCCTGCCTAGGCACCCACTACCTTTAAGGTATGGACTGGAATAAGATCCTCCATCCTTAGAGTATGACACACTTTAAAAAGTACTTTCAGAATGTAATTCAAGTTTCCAATAAACGTTAGCAATAAAAGTTGTTTTCTCATTATATCCGAGGTTATCTTAATTTAAGCTCAAGTATATTGATGTTATAAAAATGCAATAAGCTTAAATTGGGGGTAAGCCAGAGGAGAAATAAGCAACAGTAAAAAACTAGCATTAAAAATATGTTCTACTTCAATAAACTAAAACGAGTGCACGAAAAAATGAAAAAGTCATCAAGTGTGCCTACGAGAACTCGACCTACTAAGTCCTTCTTGAACAGAATCAGTCATACCTAGAAGAGGCCGATCGATAGCAGCCGCTCCAGAGTTGTTCTCCAATATTATAAAGACAGAAGAGTCTTTCACCAAATTGACCGAGTTGAAGACATTCTGCAGCTTCCCTTCAGCCTACTTAGGCAAAGTTTTGAAAAAAATGCCTAAAAGTAGTGAATCTCTAAAAAGAGAGCCTAATTAGCCGCAATTTCAAAAAAGTTTCCAAAAGAGGTGATACTCTAAACAGAGAACCACTTGGGCAAAATTTTGAAAAAGTGCTAAAAATGGAAAGTCTCTGAAAAAGAGAACATTTTTAACATGAAAACTACTATTCAAATTTTGGCAACAAAGTAAGACTAAAATGAAGAGTGTGAGTAATGTTATAGGCTAAAATATTTCGAAATACTCGGACAAGGCCAGGACCCCCCGATGGTCGAAAGCCGCGGGTCCTCGAGGGTTGGTCAAAGAATGCCAGAAGAACCTGGGGGCCGACCAAAGGATGTCGGGAGTCCCCGAGGGTCGGCCAAAGTTGGTCGGGAGCCCCCAAGGGTTGGCTAAAGGATGTCGAAAGGCCCCGAGGGTCAGTCAAAGGATGCTGGGAGTCCCTGGCAGTCAACTAAAATAGGTTGAGACCTCAAGAGGGTCGGTTAAAGGATATCAGAAGGCCCTGGGTCGGCCAAAGTAGGCTGGGAGGCCCTAGAGGTTGGCGAAGACCCCTCGGAGGTCGGCCAAACTACCTCGACCCCTTCTATGGGTCAACTCTTGGACCTAGACCCTCAGAGGGTCGGTTAAACTACCACGACCCCTCCTGGTGGTCGGCCAAACTATCCTGATAATTCCCTAAGGTCGGCCAAAAATCAGCCAGGACCTCCGTGGGCTGGCCAAGTTAGCCTGGCCCCTCGAGGGGTCAACTAAGGAAGGTCTCGACCCCCTAGGGTACCCTTGCAGACTCGACCTTTTAGGGATCGACCAAAGAAGGTGAACACTCCCTAGGGAGAAGGATTTCTTTTAGAGTCGACCGAGTCCAAGTGACGACTGGATCCACAGATAACGACAAGAGTTACACCAAAGGCGAACACCCCTTAAGCGGGGTAAGCCATGAAGGTCATTATTGATCGAGTCCGAAGTTGATCCTTGAAAGGACGGTCGAAGGCGAACTCCCCCATAAGGGGTAAAAGCCATGAAGGTTAGGCTCCCCTAAAAGTCGGCCGAGTCCAAGTGACAACTGGATCTGCCAATAACAACCCAGAGTTACACCGAAGGTGAACACCCCATCTGAGAGGGGGAAAGCCATAGAGGTCAGGATTGATCGAGTCCAAAGCCGATCTTTGAGGGGAGGGTCGAAGGTGAACACTCTTTAAAGGGGGGGGGGGAAGTCATGTGGGTAAGGGCTATCCTAAGAGCCGACCGAGTCTAAGTAACATCCTTGGTCATTGCACCCCTAAGGGGTAACGTCTTGGTGTTACACCGAGAAGGCCCACACCCTTAAGGGATTAGCCATGAAGGTGAGGATCTGCAAAGGTGGCCGAGTCCAATTAACCACCGAGACAAGACTGTTACACCTTTGAAGTGTAACGGTCAGAAGTTACACCGATATTCATTCCCGACTTACTACCTGATGTTACAAATGACTGACCATTAAGCCACCATTAAGTGAGCTACAACAGTTACGAGATCGACTGTTATAAAATGTCAAGTCATCCTCTATTTTAATCCAAGTTGAGCTGCGCTTACAACCCCTAGTAAGCTGCTCTAAGTTCTAAAAGCTCTCTCTCTAAACTCTTTCAAAATATATTACTGACTTAGGCATAAGAGACCCCTGTGGCTCACGCCACAGTGGTGTGCCTAATTTTCGTTGTTTTGCAAGAAAATTCGTCATCGGTAAACAAATTGTACCGTTGATTCCAGTTGACCATTTTATGGCATCAACAGTAGCAATGAGATAACAGAAAACTGATTTTTTTTTAAAGATACCCCGTCAACACTTATGACGCAGTGTGTCTACCTTTAAATCGATGCTACCAAACTCATTAAGAAATATTTAAACTTATCGTCATCATCAACCTCGTGCACGACATAACTTCCTACATATAGTAATTATGGATCAAATGAATGATCATTCTAGATGACATCAACTGGGCAGGTGTATGAATCATTGATTTACCTAATAACCCATAGATCACCCCCTCTATAAGCAGATGCACAAACATACGAATTGTATGTCTCATGGACACATTGAGTTGTAAATTGCTTCTTGTTCAATTTTGTTGTCTTAAATTGGAAACTCTAGCTCAACACTAGAGTTCATAAAGCTTTCTTCAAATTATCGTTGCTTCATAACGTATAGTCATCTTTTAACACTACATGATGATCGTTTTTAGTATTTGTGTTACATCTCGGTGTGTACGTTTACAATTTCCGCAAGGATGCAACAACCTTTGTATACACTACACTAAACCTTTTGTACATCAAGTGTTTATCTCTCTTCTCTACCAATAAAATTAATTTATGTTTTTACGAACCACTTTTATAAAAGGAGATGTCATATTTGTCAAACTTTCATCAATGTCAAGTGCAATTGCAATTAGTTAGTTGACTAGTTGTCATACAGTATGCTATTCCAATAGACGCGATCTTATAATTCGAGTATACATCACTTTCATCCTAGACGTTGTTGAAGAAAACCGTGAGCACATGACTTTCTAATTTGTCGCATGTAACCTTAAATGTAGAATGATGTAGGTTCTAGGCAGATAGAACTCGACTGATGAAGGAAACATGTAACATAGAAATATTTTGTACATTCAGCTTGGTGGATGGTGTTCACATGAGATTCTGACAAAGAAGATATAATCGAGACACATTTAAATATAAAATTCGAGTTTGCATTAATTTAAAAAAGTGCAGCTTGAGGTACAATCTCTAATTTATTGCTCTAATTATTTCTCTCTCATATACAAATATCTTGAGCGTTTTTTAGCTTGTTCTTGAGGTTGAATTTGTCTCAAGATTTTGTAGCTTATTCTTAAGGTTGACTTGTTCCATGGGTTATGTAGCTTCTTCTCAAGGTTGAATTTGTCTTGAGTGCTTCCCATGTTGTTAATATAAACTTTGATGATGATGGATAGATACTTATCAAGATGACTCCTCCCATATTTGTTTAATTTTTGTTTAGGTAGTTTATTTTGTCCAGTTTGTTTATGCTGTTTGTTTACTCTATAAGCTTTGTGCATAATTAGCTCTTTCAAAAGGAGATAAGTTCCACTTTAGTTTCATATTTAAAAAGTTGAATTCCTGACCTCTTGATTATTATATGTATATTCATGTTGTTGAACAATTAGATAATTTAATTTTTCTTTACCATATACATTTCATTAAAAATAAAATAACATTTAAAAATAGGTTTCTTTTCATGTATAATAAAAAAACCCAAAAACTTTTATGAATAATTAAATTTTAGAAAAAAAAAATTATTAACGGAACAAACCATACGTCTAATGACTAATGACTTTAATCAACGGAACAAACCATCTTCAATTAATGTATTTATAGTCTTCCATCAATATCGCAAACAACTTTAAATCAAGTTTAAATAATCTTCAATCCATATAATTTATAATTAATGTAACATATAACCAAAAAAAAAAAAAAAGGAAAAAAAGAAAAGCAAAATCACGTCCAAAATTCTGCTATTATGCAATAATTCTTAAAAGTGTTATAATTAAAATAGAAAATAAAAAATTTTAAAAGGGCTTTTTAAAAAATATATAAAAATGTTATAGAACTTGACCCAATAGATATTAGTATAAAAACTTAATAATTTAAAATTATATATTAGCATAACTTTTCTCATCAAATTATATTTAGTCATTAAAATGGAAGGAAAAGAAAAAAAAACTAATGAAGATTTCGTGGCCGCACCTCACACGCTAACATTCATGAGAGTGTGATGTACCAAATAAATCAAGTTTGTATGATTTTATTGCCATAGGAAAATCTTTAAATGAAGGAAATTTTTACTATATATAATCTAAATATAAAGAGCTTACTAATTCAAATCTTCTTTAAAAATAGGTTAATTATGGTTAATCGATCAGTTGAAGCTAGCTCCTCTAACCAAGTAGAGTTACAACTTCGACAGTGTTACCTATGTTAGCATATGAGCCCCACGACATCCAAGGTCTACTACCATGTCCTAAAGTCAAAATCTAGGATATTACAAAAGTTTTATATTTTAAGTATTTCCAATTGTCTCAAACCCGAGACACTTGAGGAATCATGCCCAAAACGCCTCATACCTCAACCGTTGGGTCGCCATTTGGGACAATCTCGATGCAAAGTTAAAACAAAAAATCTTAATTTGAAAGTTATTATGAAGTTATTGAGAATTTATTATTCATCTCTAGAGTTTGACAATAAATTCAAACATTTAAGAAAACTACATAGTTTAAATAATTCAAGTTATAGAAATCAATCTCACCAAATAAAACAATAATAAGCTATCATTTAAATTAAAAACAAAAAAAGTGAATCTCTACTTGAGCTTACCCCATTTAGGTTTTCAAACTCATCCCAACAATCGTTGAAGTAAAAAAAACATCTCAACAATTTAATCTTGTTTCATATTTTATTAATCTAGAGATGGTTAAGGTATGGATTTTGAATTTCTAAAGCTTAGTTGATCAAATTGTGAATATGATCTATCAAGTTATATATGTTTATTGTGATATGAAAAAATGCACAAAGTGAGAAAAAAGAATAATCATTTTGGAGTAAGATTTTTTTAAAAATATTTCTCAACGGTGAATGACATATTTATTTAAACAAAATGTTAATATTCATTCAAAACATAATGGTGAAAATCTTTTTAAAACTAAGGGTATTTTGAAACTTTTAAAATTTAGAGGCATTTTTTACATTAAAATTTAACGGTTTCCATCCAAATTTAACGGTCGGGATATTTTCAAACATTTGGTAAAGTTTAAGGGCATTTGTGAAACTTTTCAAAGTTCAAAGGTAATGTTGACAAAATCCTCAAAGTTTAGGGGTATAATTGATAATTTATGCAAAAATATTGTTAAAATACATTTTGGTCACTAAACTATTACTTTTTGTTTTATTTTAGTTCATAGACTTTCAAATGACCAATTTTAGCTCTTAAATTTTTTAAATTTATTTTATTTTGGTCCATAACTTTCAAAAAAAAAAATCATTTAATCAATAAACTTTCAAATATTTAATTTTAGTTCCTAAATTTTTAAAATAACTTAAAAATGATCCTTAATGAAATTCTTTTTATCATATTTTCTTTAAAAAAATTACCACATTTCTCAATAAGTTTTAGAAATATGTTTATAATTTTGTAGGTATGTGACAAACCCTATTTAGGCGTGTCTTAAAATTCAATTTAAATTTAAGTATTCTTAAAAAAAAAGACTGAACCTAACCTAAACTACCCCATGTCTCCCTCTTCCCGACACACCCCCCCCCCCTTGCCTTCCCTCTTCTCCAAATCGACGCTGCCGCCATCCATCTCACGCCGCGACCCGTCGCTGACCGCAACTCCCCTCCCCTCTCTCGCACTCACCGTCGCCCACCAGCCCTCACCGCGGCGCGCGTCGGCCACGACGCAAAACCCGCGCCCCTCCCTTCTCGTTGTCGCCGTTGCCGACGACCCGCGACCCGCGACGGCCACGACCCAAGCCCGCGCTCTCTCTCACCCGACGCCAGCGACCAGTGGCCGCGGCTGTTTCTCCCTCAGTCGGCTCGATCCCGGTCTCTCTCTCGACAGTTTTCGGGCTCGACTTGTAGCCGCGAGTAAGCTCGTTTTTCTTAATCGTGTGGTTTGGTCTCTTTAGATTGAAAGGGTTGGTGAAGGTTCATCGTCGAGTTGAGTTTTTGGTTCGGGTTGGTCATTGAGGTTTTCGTTGGGGCAAAAAGTTCTTTTTCTTGTCGTTTCAGCTTGGTTTTAAGTGTGTCGGGTTTGCTTAGCGTTTACGGTCGTGCGTTTGATCTTTTCCTTTGTTTTAGAAGCTTTGGGCAGGCCTTTACTTAGTTGTAAATGAGTTGCGTAGGCGTCGACGCTAATTGATGACCTTGGTTTCTTGTAGAAAAAGAGGCTTAAGCTCGTTGAGACATTTTTGGACTCGCTCAAGCTGCTGTCGTGCCACTTTTTATTGTTTTGTAAGGGATCCTAACGGGTGCATAAGTAATTGTATTCTTGCTTGGATGTTTGTTTATATGTTGTTTGCTGCTCGCTATTTACTTATTGACTTTTAAAGCACGTGATCTGTGATCTGGTAGGCTAGAACTTTGTTTATATGTTGTTTGCTGCTCGTTATTTACTTATTGACTTTCAAAGCACGTGGTCTGTGATCTGGTAGGCTAGAACTTTGTTTATATGTTGTTTGTTGCTCGTTATTTACTTATTGAATTCGAAAGCACGTGGTCTGTGATCTGGTAGGCTAGAACATGATCTTATGCTGTTGTTGTTCGTAGATATTTCATTATTAATTTGTGGAAAGACTTTAGGGAAGTGATGCATGACTTCTTCGTAATTGTCTAGTTCATAATTTGGATGTCGCTTGCTCGAGTCATTTTTTCTTGAAGGAGTGAGCGTGCCGACCATGCGGTCTAGGCGCGTCTCCTTCCCGCCATAGGGTGGTTGGTGTAGATCATATGGTCTACTGTTTGTGTGACACGTTAGGGGGCAACCCATAGGGGTGTAGGGTTGGACGCAGCTAACGTTCCCTAACGGATAGATATTATTGTTGTAAAAGGCTTCACACGTTATTAGGGCGGTGACTGCTACATCGACTCGAAGTGTGGTGGGACTGACCATAGGGTCGATAGTCTGCACTCAGGAACTTGGCATCGGCTGGGAACCTGGTCGTCCATACGTGTAACCTAGCTGAGTGGTCTAGGGCGTACATGGTGCGATAGTAGGAATCAGACATCGGTCGGTTACTCCTCATCGTAAGAGTTGGAGCGAGAACTTGTTAGACAGTGAGCAGCCGAGGTTGGATCGCTCTCGGCTCGACACCGTGCGTGGTACCAGATGTGTTCGGGATTGATTCCACCGTGCCGGAAGGACCCATGATAGCCTGGGCGACTCCAGTGGTTGACCCTTGCCCCTAGGCACTCTGCCGTACCCAGGAGAGTTCGGGTAGTGGCTTTCCAGGTCTCACGGCATTGGCCGATGACGCCCCTCCTCGAAAACTGTCTCAGGGTCATCGGGCCAGGTGACTTGGGTTCTTGGGAGTTGGGACGTTTTCTCTTCGTTTAAGTTTTACAAATGTCCAGGTTATGTGTAAAATGTGCGGTTTCTCCATTTTTAGAGAAAACTCTGCTAAAATTTTAAAAGAATTTCATGCATAGTTTTTGACACCTTGGTTCATCCTTACAGGTTAAGACCGGGTTGTCACAAAGTATCTTTTATTAAAACTAGAAAATACTTACGTGCATTGCACGTGTAATTATTAAATTCAAATAATACTTTATTTATTAAAATAATACAAAACACATTTGGATATATGAAGATTTAATAATATAAAAAGAAATTGTTAAAATAATAATTATATATATATATATATATAAGACCTCAAAGATAAATTGATAAGATGACAATATGTTGAGTTAAATACATATAAATAATAAGAGAAAATTTGCTTTTTTTTTTTTTTGGTTGTTAAATTGCGTAAGTACATAATTTTTTAGAAAATGTTATGAAAAATAAAGTTAATTTTTTGTGATTTTAAAATGTTACATTTTTTTACAAACAAGTCTCAAATGAAATGATTTTTTTGACAAAGAAGCCTCAAATGAAATGATTTACAAAGAAGCCTCAAATGAAATGATTTCATCTATAAATCATTTCTTATAACTAACTTAAAAACAATATTATAAAAATAACAAATATGAAATGTTAATGAAATATAATATCAATCTCAAAAAATGATTTATAGATTGAAGAGTCTTTTATAACAAAAAAATTAGACAAAAGAAAATATGTAGATATAAGTGTTAGAAAGAAATGACGAAAAATATTTAATTTAAATTCTAAAATATTAAATTTCATTAATATTATATAATAAATTAAAAATTAATTTTATAAAAAAATGTGTTTTTTGACATATTCATCATTCAATTACTTTGCAAAATGGCCAAAAATTATGTAAATACTTTGGCACAATTGTATTTGCCTTTTTTTTTTTAATTGAATGACATGTTTATAAGTTAAGGATATGTAAATAATTGGTTACAATTATATATAAATATAAATAAATAAATAAATATATATATATATATGTGTGTGTGTGTGTGTGTTTTTTTTTTTTTTTAATTGAATGACATGTTTGTAAGTTAAATTGGTAATTTAAAATAGTATGAAATATGATGTATTATATTAAAATTTATAATTAATTTAAATTGCAATTTGAAAAGTATTTTAAAAAAAATTATACAAATATTTAAACTGAAATTATACTAGAGGACTTAACAAAAATAAATGACAAACAATCAACCAACAATTTAAATATACTAATTATAAATATACAATAAATAGTAATAAAAAATCTAAATCTCTACCAATACACTTGTATTATATACTTTCTAACTTGAAATTTTGACAAACAAATATAGTTATTCAACTTCATCAAAGTAAAATTGTAATTTTGCAAGATGCTAGATAAACTTTGAAATCTAAGAACCAAACAAAATTTTTGAATTTTGAATGAGTGAAGTAGATGAAAAATGTTGTAAATGAAATGTCATTTTTATAGTAAAAATTTAAAGTTACCAAACCTTTTAAATTATACAACTTTAGTTTCATCATTGAATTAATTAATTATTAATTATAATAAAAGTGGTAGACAATCTTTGGCATTCTAAATTTTGAAATTTCTATTCATTTATTATTAATAGTTATATTAATTATAAAAGTGGTGCATTTTATGCAACAAAAAAAACTCCTAACCTAACCTATGAAAAGCCTCTTTTGTAATTAATAGTATATATTGTTATTTATTGTATAATTAATTATAAATAAATATTATTACAAATTAAATAAATGATGGACATTTTTACAAAAAATAAAATAAATATAGCACAAACTTTTCTTTATAAAATTAATGTTTACGTGGGTGAGTGACATGCTTTTGTTAGTAATAAAAATAAATTTACATATAATTACATGTTTGTAATTTAAGGTGTAACTTAAGAGTAAAATCATCTAAAAATGATTTTTCCCTAAGCTATACTTTAAACTAGTATAATTATTAACATTATTGAATCGATTTTCATTAATATTGACTTCAAATTTATCATAGAAATCAATTTTAACAATTTTTAAAAATTTAGGGACTAAAATTAAATATTTACAAATGTATGAATTAAAATGAAACAACATCAAAGTTTACTAATTAAGAATAGACATAATATTTTAACCTAAGAATATTATTGAATAAAAAAATTGGAAAGAAAATAGAGTTATGTTTTCGTTCTAAAGAAGAAAGAAAAAAAAAATTCATAACAAACAAAACTACCGAAAACAATTCTTGGAAATTTCGAGGAGCCAAAAAAGAAAATGCAGTGTTCGTTGGATGTTTGCACAGAGAAAAATCATTTAATTTTTTTTTTTTTTTCTCAAAAATAAAAATTCGTCACCAAACATGTCGGGTTGTTTTTTTTAATAATTAGAAAATCCGTTCATTTGTAGACAGCTTTTTGATAGACACCTGCACCCATTATCCCAAAACCTTAATTTCGAAGATAAATAATTTATAATTAAAGTTTATTAGCATAAGTCATCGGTTTGGAACAAAGAGAATGTGAATAATTATAATTATAAGTAAGAAAAAATAAATAAATAAAGAGGAGAATAACGAGAGTGAAAGAATTGATTATGAAGATTAGTTACCGGACAATAAAAAGTATTTAGAAAGAAAATGATTCTTAATGACTTAACGAGTGTAATCATTCTCATCCTCTTAACCTCGAAATACTACTTAAAAATGTTTGGATGAGTGATGGTAGACTAATTATGTAGATTCATTGTAATAATATATATTTTTTTAATGTGGTTGTTTGGAAATAAATATTCATTGATATATTTTTTTAGATTTGTTAGATCTAGTTTTTGAATTTTAAATCTTAATGATTTTTTAACAAATCTAACAAATTATATACTAGTATATAACCAACATTTTAATATTCAAATATTAAATCATAACCAATTTTAAAAAATAAGCCAACAATATTTATTCAAAACCTACTACAATAAGATATGTGCATCATATGAACTGTGCAAATTTCACGAATCCCAAGTAATCATATCTAATTTAAAGAGTCTCTAAAATCAGCATCAGATGTAGCATTTATGTGCGTCGTGCAAGGACTTTGTTTTCAAGTTGGTTATGTGCATTTACATGCTTCAACTTTAGGGAAAGTGTAATGAATAAATATAGATTGAAATTTTTTCTAGATATTTGTTAGATTTAGTATTTGAATATTAGTAGACATTTAAGATATTGTTTAATATTATTTAAGATTTGTCCGGAGATATTTCCAAATTTATCATGTACTATATACATTTGTGGAAAGTTAATGAAAACAAAAGGTTTATGCCTTTCTCTAAATTTATAGTGTATTAGAGTCACACTTCTCAAATTTATCATTGTAAGAGATGTTTGTTATTTTTTAATGATATACCATATATGATTTTTTTTAATATAAATAATATCATTTTAATTATTTATTATTCTAAATCCCAAATTATTATTAATCTTGAGGATGACAGAACATGTACTTCAGATTTTGATGCTCTTTAATACACTGAAATAAATTGAGCTATTATAGACGAAGCAGTTAGGTGAGCTTTATTTTGGAAACCTACTCTATAAATTTCTATAAATTAAAAGCAATGTTGTTAAGAACAAAAATATTTGTAACCCCACCGCCTCTTAACAAACTCTAGACATTTGAGTTCATGATGAAAGTCAAGGGTAAAGAGGTTAAGAGAAATGTTGTCTCTAGAAGATAAGTCTAGGAGCTTTGAGCTTAAGGACTAAGCCAAAAGGCAGGACCTCAAAGGCAAAATTCGTGAAGAAGAAGAAAGTGAGCGAGAATAAGAATAAGTGAAGTGCTCCAAGGAAAGTCAAGGTTGAGAAAGATGGAAACTGTTTCCCCTGTCGAAAGCTAGGCCATTGAAAAAGGAATTATCCTTAGTACAAAGAAATAAAGAAAGGACAAAGAAGGTAAATATGGTTTACTTGTTCTTGAGTCTTGTTTGGTGCAAGAATCACTACAAAAAAACAAAAAATAGATGTCGGACGAAGATGTTTGTCATTAGCCTTACATATATCTATTCGAGTGACACGAAAAGGTATAGATGTCGGGCAGCCTAGTTGAACTCTTTTGTAATATTAGAGAATGTGTTAATGATTTATCTTTTAAAAAGAAACTTAGTTTCAGTTTCTTGTATTATATAACAATTTCATTTTGTTAATTTTAAAAGAAATTCGGTTTATATTTCAAAGAATGGTTTAATGTTCAAAAAACGTAAATAACTTGTAAAAAACTATTAAATCAATCCCCTGCAATGGTGCAAACCTGTAGCTTATTGTAAACGGTGATGGAATTAATTTTAAAAGAGATCAGTTGACACCAATGCAAAAACATATATTAAGTATTGTACTAGCATACACAATTATTGCAGTAATTGATAAGTAATAAAATTTACCTCCTCAAGGACTAAATGGTGAGTTCAAGTTCATGATTAAGTTAGAGTCAAATTATAGAAAGTAAAGGAAATGTTTTTTATGAGGGTTTTGGTACTAAAAATAAATTGTAGAAGTAAATTCTTAAGCAAAAATAACACTATGTAAAAATATGTCATGTAAATGATTACGTATTCTTACAACTTTTGTCGGTTCCTACTTATTCTCCTACTAAGTGCAAGCAGAGGCGTGCAAATTTCAAACTTAATGAACATAAAAGGATTTCTCAACCTATTTCTAAGAGCAAATAGAAAGTGGACACTATGTTGTCTCTTAAACGACATATGCCAAAATTAGTTTAACATGCATTATATCAACATCATCTCCCAATTGCAAGTTTAATAATTAAATACACTTTAAGTTCACCCTTATTCTGCCCGTGATATAATTAGCTAATGCTAAAGAAAGATAATGCAATAAGGTAAATGATAACAACAAAAGAAATGTATTCATAAATCAACGGTTGTAAATGTTTAACAACTACGTAAGTAAATGTAGAAAATAAATGTGTAAAGTAAATCCAAAATAGAAAAGAAAGTAAAGGTAAGCATAAGTAAAGTGAAAGAAATAAAGAAATTAGTAAAGAAAAATGAGTTGCCAATGGACTCTCTTATTGAGTCAAAACCAACTGCCGCAAAGATCCTGATTGCTAGGTTGAAGGAGAAGGTTTCTACTCCGATTCCCCTTATTCCGCATGTTCCAGCCTTCTTTTTCCGTTCTTGAACTTGAGTATTTATAATTTTGAATCCAATGGTGATCATCGACTGAGATTTGTCCATCACAATTTGTCCAATCTTTTTCATGTTTTCGAGTCGATTTTTGCCACATATTTGTTTCATATTTGTCCTAAGACGTGTAGATCTTTGCTGGAACATTTTATCCAATGTCATTCTTCTTTAAATGAGTTTATTCAAACATATGTGTTGCTAGATTTTATACGACATTATGCTTTTCACAATTGAACTTGTGCTGATACATTCGCTTCCCGAATATAATTTTTTCATTTTTTGTGTGCGTAGAAGCAATTACTAATATGAATTGCGGATTACAATGTTGTAGCATAAGTCTAGCATTCTTTGTGTCATAAATTCTTCCATCGTTAATATTTTCCTTTAGAAACGTATTGAATTAGCTTAATTTGATGAGAAACACAATTTCTATAAAAGTTACAACATTTTATACACATTTGTTAATCAAATCAGTTCAGATGTTTAATTCCTATCCTTTAATGTAATTTAAACTTTCTTATCATAAAAGCTTATTTTAACATCATTTTCTTCTAATTCAATTAGTTTCTAATGCTAAACAGATGCGTTCGAAATCCATATGACTCTTTGATTGAGGGTTTTTCAACCCCTAAACTTGAATTGTTGCTTATTTTCAAGCGATGACATTAAGTGAAAATTGTGCATGAGTTATTCTCACAAAATAATTGCAAATGTAAATAAATTTTAAAATATTTGTTTCTATAGTCATTAATACATTTTAATGTTGTATTATAAATACTATAATATTATAAAAAAGAATGAGACAATATTTATTAATACAATGGTAATTTTTTAGAAAGTGACCATATTTATAATTATTTCTAGATTTGACTAGTTTGTTAAGTTATAAAAAAAAAAAAAAAAAAAAATTATATATATATATATTGTTTTCACAATTATGTATATAAACATGTTAAATTACAAATATTTAAGAAAAGATTTTGTGCTTCAACACCAGTCTAGAAAATTGAGTTTTAGATAGATCCAAAATTGCGAATGGAGCCGGTGGGCCGGCCCAGGAGCTTAAAATCCAAACACGCTTGTATGGCCCATCGTGCAATTGTTAAAAAGGAAAATAGTAAATTTAAGAAATTTGCAACGCACACTTTTATTTTTATGGAATTAGTTGGAGAATAGAATTTGATCGAATCCCTCGATTTGTGTACTCAAGAAAAAAAACAAATCCCTCAATTTATTAATTTGTTTTTGGTACTTTTTATTTTATTTTCTAAAATTTTGTCATTAATATATATATATATATATTAAGATTACAATTATTAGGAGGAAAAAATTTGAACTCGTAATTTCATGATTATTCGACGTTCACCGTTAAATACTGCTCTTTTGGCATATTTTAAGGCTTTATAATAAATACTAATTGTATGTATCGTATTTAAATAATTGATTATCATTAAACTTTCAGTTAAATTTATTAATTTATTTGGATTCTATAATATTTTGAGTTGATTTTTTTTTTTTGATGTTTTAATATGAGATATATATCAATTATCATCCAACCATGTTCAATTCGAAAATTTTTATTTCATGATTATACTGTTGTCTAAAATTTCGGTGCCACTTCAACTTTAACAGAAAAAGATCTAATACTAAATATTGAGTGATATTCTCGAAATTTATTAATTTCATATTTGAATATTAATAAATATTCAAGATATTAGTTACCTATTATCGAAGATTTATTATTTTGAGATTTGATATATATATATTTTGTAGAAAGTTGATAGAAACTCTGACGATGAAGCTCTTTTTCAAATTTATTATAGTTTCAGATTCATGTTTCAACAATTTATCATGTTGATTCGTAAAATTCGTGCGATTCGTATTATTGATGTTTAACATCTTACTTTATAGTATATTATAGTTGACAATGTCAATTTAGCCAATTGAAGAAACGGTTAAAGGATGATCTCTAATTAGACCTGAACAAATATTTTATACATATTGTAACCAAACTCTAACTAAAGATTAACTAACTACATGGCAGAGTAAAACTCTATTTGCACTAACTATTTTAACATATTACACTAATATCCCCCTCAAACTATGCAAGGAATGACTATCGAGGCATTAGTTTGGCACGCAAGAAGGCTAAACGATCAGACGATACCGGCTTTGTAAGAAAATCGACAGGTTGAACTTTGATAAGGACATCTCCTGCAGCTACTTTTTCTCTAATGAAATGATAATCTACTTCAATGTGTTTTGTTCTTCCATGAAAAATCGGGTTTCGAGCTATCTGAATTGCAGATTGACTATCAGAATACAGAGTAGGAGTAGAAATTCGAATACACAGATCCTTTAGCAGCTACTGTACCCATATAACTTCTGCCATTATTTGCCCGATATTTAGCTTCTGTAGAACTTTTGGAGACAATGACTTGTTTCTTTGAAATCCATGATACGAGATTGTTCCCAATGTGGATTACAAACCCAGTTGTCGAACGCCGATCTGTAGAATCACCTGCCCAATCGGAGTCTGCATGAATATGAAGATTTCCTGGTTTAAATTGAAGGCCAATGTTCATAGTGCCTCGTAAATATCTGAAAACACGTTTTAGAGCATGAAGTTGAATAATAGTTGGAGTATTCATAAATTGAGATAACTTGCTGACGACAAAGCTAATGTCCGTCCTTGTGAAGGTAACATAGTGAAGTGCTCCCACCATTTGCCTATAAGCAAGAGTGTCATTTGGGCAACAAAACACAGATCAGTACTTAAGGTTTGAGTAGTTATTGGTGTCGATCAGGATTTAACTCCACTTAGGCAAAACTTTTGCAAAAGATCTATGATATATTTAGATTGATTTACATAAATGACAGTGGTTTTATATGAAATTTCAAGACCCAAAAAATACGTTAAAGCCCCTAGATCAGTCATATCAAATTTTCTTTGTAGTCGACATATTAAATCTTCGACAAACAGTGTGTCATTTCCAGTTGAAACAATATCATCGACATAGAGAAGAAGATAAGTAATAGATTGGTTAACATGTCGAACAAATAAAGAGGCGTCAGAGGTAGATGGAACAAAACCATAAGTAAGTAGTTGTGTGGTAAAGCATGCAAACCATGCCTGAGGTGCATGTTTAAGACCATAAAGGGACTTCGTTAACCTGCAAACTAAGTGTGAATTAGATTTTTCAACGAAACCTTGAGGTTGCTGCATATAAACTTCTTCATGAAGTTCACCTTGAAGAAAAGAATTTTTAACATCTAACTAACGCATCTTCCAACCCATTGAAGCTACTGAAGAGAAAATAACACGAATAGTCGGTTTCCTGACAACAAGACTAAATGTCTCTTGGTAATTAATACCTTTGATCTGATGATAACCTTTAGCAACTAGACGAGCTTTAAATCGAGCTATACTGTCATCAAGATTCTTTTTAATTCTATAGATCCATTTACAACCAATGGCTTGTTTATTTGGTGGTAAAGAGACTAATTCCCATGTATCTTGCTTAAGTAAAGCCTCATATTCATTCCTCATTGCATTTTGCCACTCTGGAACATTGGAAGCTTGTGTATAAGAAGTTGGTTCGCTAGAGATATCAGGACTATAGTTAGCTAAAAATACTTTCTTCTTAGAGATTCCAGATTTTTCTCTTGTTTGCATACTGTGTGTATTTTAAGGTGCTACAAAGTTTTGTGAGGAAGCAATAGTGTGTGTCTCTGTAGTATCAGTAGGAACTAAAAAAGATGACTGACTTTCTGTAACAGTAGTAGTAGGTACGGAAGGAGATGACTCAATATTAGACTCATTAGCCCCAGTAGAAATATGATGTATAGTACTAGAAACAGAAGAAGTGTTAGATGATGACATAGTTTGTGAAGTAGAAGTATTTAAAGAGCTAATTAGTAATTCATCATCATGTATGATAGGGCAAGGAATAAATACAGGAGTAGTATGCAAATTAAGAGAAGAAGATGATGAATTTATACTCATAGAAGAAAAAGGAAACATATTTTCATTAAACTTTACATGTCTGGAAATATAAAAATTTTCATTTTTGCAATTGAAACAAAGATATCCTTTGTAACCACTAGGATAACCGAGAAACACACACTTAGTTGTCCTTAGTTCAAGTTTATTTCTATTGTAAGGACGAAGAAGAGGGAAACACACAAAACCAAACACACGAAGCATTGTATAATCAGGTACTCTATAAAAAAGATAATTCAAATGTGTTTTATTGTGTAGGTTTGGTGTAGGTAATCGATTAATAATAAATGAAGATATAGAAAAAGAAAAAGTCCCAAACTTAAAGAGGAACTTTTGAAGTTGTCATTAAAGAAATAATAGTTTCAGTTAGATGTTTATGTTTGTGTTCATCAACTCTATTTTGTTCTGGAGTATACGGACAATTTTTTTCATGAATAATGCCTTTAGCTAAAAAAATTGCTTGACATTGCAATTAGCAAACTCTTTACCTCCATCGGATAGAAACCTTTTGACTTTAAAGGAAACAACATTTTCTATTTCAAGAATGAAATTGCAAATACATGTACTCACTTATGATTTAGATACAATAGGAAACAACCAAGAGAATTTAGAAAAATTATCAACAATCAACAAGTAGAACCTTCAATTATTTATTGATACTTCTGGGGCAGGACCTCATATATCACTATGAAGAAGTTCAAGGGGTATACTAGTAGTGGTAAAAGACTCATGAAACACTTGCTTAGACATTTTTCCAGCCAAACAATTAGAAAAAAAAATCAGTAAACAGTTGTAGGAAAAGTATTCAAGACATGTCTAAGAATAGTAGAACCTAGATGTCCTAATAGAGCATGCCAAAGTTTAGAAGAAAGAACTCCATTATAAGCTTGAACAGAAGGTAGAATATGAATTCCTATTTGAATAGGATAAAGAACATTAACACTAGGCCCATAATGCATTGTCTTAATAGTGTTCTTGTTCTGAATCATAAAACTTTGAGAGTAAAAAATGATTCTACAATTGTTATCTTTACACAATCTATGCATATACAAGAGTTTATAACTAATATGAGGTACTCTAAGTAATTGAGATAGTACAAAAGAATGAGAATGAGTAGAAAGAATACCTGAACCTTCATGAGAAACTTGAATGGTATTGCCATTACCTACCATGGCATTTTCATCACCATTATAGGGAAATGAACAAGTAAATTTTTGTATATCATGTGTTAAGTGTACATTGTAACCAAAGTCAGTAAGCTGCACTTTTTATTCTGGATTATTTGTTGATAGTACTGCATTAAGAGCAGAGGAAGAAGCAACTATTGCTGCCAATCAAGCAGGTGGAAGGTGACCTTGATACAAGAAGTTCATCTGATTATAACAATCTAACGCATTGTGGCCCAATTTCTTGCAAACTTGGCAATAGACTTGATTTGAGGATGTTGCATTATTTGGCTGCGAGTCAATATAAGCATTGGATGAACTGTTGGTTGTACTTGGTGAAGAAAAATTGGATTGACCACGTCCTCTAAAATTATTAGAACGTCCACACCCTCTATTCGAACCTCGCCAAGAACTATTGTTATTAGAAAACGAAACGTTCATGGCAAGAGAACTAAACCTTGCTATTTTCGTCTTGTTTGTTCTGTAAATCTATAGCAGCTTCCTTAGTCTTGAGCAAAATGTGTAGTTCATCGAACGTAATACTTTGAGATCTTGTGCAAAGAGAGGTTTTGAGAACATTATAGGAAGAGGGTAACCCATTCATAGTGTAGATAACTAAATCTTCACTACCAACATGAACCTGAACTGCAACAAGTTTATGAAAGATAGTTCTTAATCTGTCAATATAAAGATCAACCGTTTCCTCTACTTTCTTGGATATAGACTGCAACTCAGATCTTAAGCCAACAATGTTCGTTCTTGAGGCAGATGAAAAAAGTTTTACAAGAGACTCCCATAGTTCTTTAGAAGTCGTACAACCTATGGGGAACGATAGCATTCGGTGACAAGGTTGCATTGATTAATGTCATTAGGGCCTGATCTTTCTCAAACCAAACATCATACTCAGTCGTTTTCGAAGATTCTTCAGAATTCTTGGGTTTTCAGGGCACAGATTTTTTCCATCGATATGCCCGAAGAGCTTGTGAGATCGTAGCAATGGCATGATCTGGTATTTCCACAAAATATAATTTGTGGAATCAAGTCGAATAGATACCAAATTGTAGATATTGGTGAGTAAGTACAACGAATTCGAAGTTGTTGAAGAGGACTACGTCATTTATTTGAAGAAATTAGATCAGAGGCAAATTAGGCAAGAAACGAAGAAAGGGAAGAAGGAAGAGAAGAAAGAAAATTAAGGCAAGAAAATGAAGAAAGAGAAGAAGCGTGTACGAAATGGAGTTTGAAGTACCAATCACTTGAAAGAAAGGAAAAAAAAAAAAATCACAGACCTGCTATAATACCATGTCAGTTTAGCCAATTAAAGAAACAGTCAAAAGATGATTTCTCATTAGATTTGAACAAATATTTATACATACACTAACCAAACTCTAACTAAAGATTAACTAACTACACGGCAGAGTAAAACTCTATTTACACTAACTATTTTAACAGATTACACTAATACGCAATGTGATCAACGACAACTTTGATGAATTTGTAAAATTAGTGTGATTCTTGTGGTACTATACAATACATTCAACATTTATTTGCAATAATTCAATTCGTCAGTGAAATCGACATCAGATATAACATTCGAATAAAGAGTGTTAAAAATATAAATATCTAGAAATATTTTCTAAATGATTAGATTTGATATTTGAATGTTAATAAATATTTAAAATATTATTTAGATATTACTTTATACACACATAATATAATATATATATATATATATATATATATATATATAATTTATTTATTTGTAAAAAGTTAATAGAAAGGAACAAAATAAGACCTTTCTCAAATTATTATCAAATCCATTATTTTTGTCATACCACTTATTTTATGTAACAGATGTTTAGATTGAGATTTTAAGAGTATTTATAATGATAATTTATTTTAAATATTAAAAGTAATAATTATAATCAAAATTTGAAGAACCAGAGTGAGTAGAGAATCAAATATTAAAATGGATGGAAGAGAAAGCAATCAGTTTTGATTTTAAATGAATTAATTCGAAGTCCGAAACTGAACAAATTGAAAACTTAGCCCCTAATTTTCTGTCGGTCGGTGATTTTAAGAATTCTCCCCCGATCCCATGTGCTAATTTCGGTTAAATTAATTGTGTTTTTAATGTCTCCTTAATTCCCCTCTCTGCCACTAGCTTTTTCATTAACTAATAATAATTCTGAAAAAGTGTTTTTTAGAGAATTATTTGGAAAAAAAGCTAAGCCCCATTATTATTATTATTTTTTTTTTTTTTTTGAATCTCTTAGTTTATTTTTGTAGATTCTGTCGGATAATTATTTTGTTTTTTGTTTTTTATTTTTGAAATTTAAGTCTACAACTACTATTTCAACACATCATTCTCGTGATTTTGATGTCTATTTCTTACTTATATTTAAAAACAAACCAAAATTTAAAAGCTAAAAAAAATAGTTTTCAAATACTTGTTTTGGTTTATGAAATTTGGTTAAGATTCATATATTTAAAGAAAAGATTAGACACATGTAGAGAATTGAGATAAATATAAACTTAAATTTTAAAAATAAAAACAAAAAACAAAATGATTATCAAATGGTCTTAATCATTCAAGTTTTTTTTTTTGCAAGTTTTTTTTTATTCTCAAATTTTAGTTTGATTTTAAAAATATATTACGATGAAAATACCAAAATAATAAAACTATCGATAAGAATAGTAGTTATAGATTTAATTTTTTTAAAATAATTAAATATTTATCAAAACACACCTAAACTACCTTTTCCCTTTCTGTATTAATGCGATATTTACTCTTACAATAATTGATAATTTGTAGTATGAATAACTAGATCAATAAGAAAAAAAAAATAATGAAAAAAAAAAAAGTTAGTTTTTTGGAAAAATTGCACAAATCACTTCTATGTTGTAATTAAATCTTTAAACTTTCAATTTGAGCAATCATCCCCCTTAAAGTTTGAAAAATGTGAAGAGATTTTCACATGTGTGAATAGGGTAAAATTGTCCAAAAAATATCTAGTTTTTATTTTCTCTCTTCAAACGCTCTATAACTAAAGAAATTCATAACTTCTTACCTCTTATAAATTTATAATGAAAAATTTGTAAACTAATAAAATTTTTTAAATGGAAATAGTAGGAGATATATCCATTTTTGAAAATTATTACATTTTCGTTAGTTAATGAAAATATTTGCAAATCTATTATTTTTTTAATTTTTATATTTATAATCTGATTAAGGTAAGTTAATCTTTTATCCTTCTTCTAATTTTTTCCTTTTGTCTTCAATTTCTTTCTTCTTCCTCACCACCACACACACCCTATCCACCCCCAACTTCATCAGCCCTGGCGCCATGCACCCCACCTAAAATTTCGGTGACCTCTCTGCTTGCTTCATCGCCGATTCCCTCACTACAAGGAATGACCCCTTCAGCATCGGAGGATTCTGTCGCCGAATGGGTTCATCTTCGTCACATTTGACTTTGGCGACAAAGGCTTTTCCGTCGCCAGTTTCGTCGCATTTGTCTCGTCGGTGAAGCCAAATGCGACGAAAACTACACTTCGTCGGATTTGATCCTCACGGGCAACAGAAGTATTCTCTGTTGGTGAAGAAGGCAAAGGCGACGAAGCTTTCATCTATCACCTTTGCCTACCAACAACGACAGAGAATTGTTCTATCGCTGTAGATGGCAACTACGACAAAGCATAGTTTCCGTCTCATTTTTCGGCAAATGCGACGACGTTGCCTTCGTCGCATTTACTCTCTGTTTTATTTTATTTCAAAAAATCTTTTTAAAATGGTTGCTTTTTATTACAAATCCTTGAAAATTATGGTCTTTAATTGCAAATCTTTGAGTCATTTGAACATTCAAATTATAATAACGACTAAAACATTAATAACTAAAATCAAATAGCAAAATTAAAACATTCATGACAAAACTAAACGTCTATCATTATAAAAGAAAATAGAAACCATGACAAAATTATTCAAGTAAAATAAAATCCAGAACGAAGAAACTCCAGTAAAAATAAAAAACCCTAACCAAAAGATGAAGAACCAGTCTTAGACGAAACATGGAAAATTGGTCGACGTCGAAAGAGTCTTTCCTTCTAGTGGTCCAACGAACTCATCGTATATCTGCAATAAACAAGAATTAGAATTAGAGTTCGCAAAAACTTAAACAATTCAATTCAAAAGAAAATCGGGCAGCATAACTGCGTATTTTCATGTTATCCAAAATAAAACCGGTCAAAAGAAGCTCAATTCATTTCAATTAGTGGTTATCTTTATTGCAGGATAGCCACGACACATAATTCATAGAGATGATGTTTGAATGATGGCTAACTTTGCTGTAGGATAGCCATCATTCTTAAGACTTATGTGAAAAGAAAGTTAAGATAAGTTGGGAATATTGTATACCTTTCACTTAGATGGTCCCGCACCGCCGTTGAGCATCCTCTGCATTGCCTCTAGTGTCGCGTTCATTCTGTCTTGGTTGGCTATGATCATGTCCTGCTTTTCGATCATCGTCTTGACCTGTTCTTTTAGTTACATGTTCTCCAATAATAGCCTCTCAGTTTCAAGATCTCGTTGAGATGCAGTACTAGTTGAAGAGGAAGAAGAAGTTCTTCCTCGTATCTCAGGTGGCAACTACGTCGTGCCTCGAATGTTGTCCTCTCGCCTCCCTAACACAGTTTCGCATATTGCTTCATGTGTTAGTGGGGTCACTGATGCAATCGAAGATTCCCTTAATGCATGCTTTCTCTCCTACATAAAAAAGAAATTATTTTATGTTAGTGACGCCCCTGAAAATTACTTTAATTTAATAATTAAGTTCATAACTTATATATCTCTCTCTCTCTCGCTTCGTCGTTAATCCATCCACCATTTGCATCTTTGCTGCGAAATGCCTTGAATTCGTCGACGGGACCAATCGAATCATGTCCAGCAGCGACTCTCTAAATTCAAAAATGGTATCTATTATCAAGTTAATATATTCAACTGATCAGTTATAAACACGTACATAGAAAGAAATAAGAGGTTCGTACCTCTTCAATAATGGATACGAACGATATAAGCCTTGCTTGGTGGTTGTATGACAGGGCTACTCTTGCTTTAACTCCCCTTTCGTGTTTTACTTCCCATTGCTCAGACGCCCACCTATTGCACAAGTAGGGCGAATCTTGGATATCGCTCATAGTACAGTGAGGCTTATTCATTCATTCTTTCATGGTGTTTACTAAGACAAAATGAAAAAAGTTAACTCCATTTACTCAAAACATTAGATAATAAAATAAATATATTTAAGTATATAACGTACCAGTAATGTGTGAAGGTGTATCTATGATCCTTCAACCGAGATTTCATCAGGTCCTCAATTACATAAGTTATGAGCTTATTATCTAAATCTAGATCGAAGTGAGTCTGTCGAGGGTGTGAATACATGAAATTAGTATCATTAATTGCATTGAATACTTGAATGCAAATGTAAGGATTAAACAACTTTACCATGAGGTTTTGTTTTACAAATTCCTTATCGGCCGGTGTTATTTGTGACCAATCTGCTGCTCGCACTAGAAAGAACTGTTGAACCAGTACTCCAACCTGGTGGCTCAGTGCATTGGCGTTTTTGCCAACTGCCTTCTTGTTTACTTCACTAAATTGAACTTTTAGCCGCCCCTCTTTTGCGACCCTTTTGTTCAAGTTTCACCCTTCAAAGGTCTTTAGTATCGAGTAGTACTACTGCTATTATTACCTGTTTCCAAAAAAATTAAGTATGAGATGAGAACATTTTAACGTCACATAAATTTATAAAAACTCTTACATCTAGCATGAGAACCAGCTTACCGACTGTAGCAGGTATGAAATCAAGATCTATATTACCTTCGGTTTCGTCAAAGACCGAGTCAGTAAGATGTCTCGATGTATTAGGCATAATGATGACCTGTAATTATTAAAAGTATCGTGTTTTCAAAAGTGAAATTTAAATAATGTATAGAGAATGAAATAAATAATAAACTAACATTTAATCTTCATCATTACTATCGACGCCATCATCCTGGTCCTCAAGATAGTAGCATGGAGTTTGAATTTTTCTTCTTTGAAAGTGTCGTACGTGCGAACCTCATTACTCCATAATTCCTTCAATTCTTCAATTAAATGTTGTAAGTAAACATCCATCTCTTTCCTAGGAGATCTTGGACTAAGAATTAGGAAAGCCATGATAAAACCAGTTTCCTATATGCATTTCCACGGTAGAAGATTGTACGGAACAATTGTGACTGGCCAAATGGAATATGAAGTACTTATATTCCCAAATGGGTTGAATTCATCAGAAGATAATTCAAGGCGCACATTTCGAGCATCTAAAGAGAAGTGAGGATATTCTCGATCTAAATGTTTCTATCCTTCAGCATTGGCTGGATGTCTTAATACTCCAGACTTTTCAATACGTTCTCTTTATGTCATCTCATATATGAAGCGTTTTGTTTCGACGTAAATATTCACCTAAGTCTAGGAACTAATGGAAAATGACGCAACACTTTATGCAGAATTTTTGTCTGTTTCTGGGTTATTACCTTATACCGAGACTCATCACATATCAGACATCGATCAAGGTCTTTATACTCATTCCTATAAAGTATGCAATCGTACTTGCACGGGTGAATTGCATCGTAAGTTAATCATAAATCACGCAATTTTCGTTTTGCTTCGTAAATCGAACCAGCTATGCATGGATTAACTTCTGAAAATGCATTGTTCAAGAACTTCAACAGCTCATCAAATGATTTGTCACTCCACTTGTAAGTGACCTTCAAGTACATAAGCTTGACCAAAAAGTGTAACGAAGAGAATCTCGTACATCTAGGGAACAATAGTTCGCACGCTTCCTTCATTATATTATCCATTTTTCTCTTCGCTCGCTTCTTCACCAATGCTTGGATTATTAATTTCAAATGTCTGGTCATTCTCAATGACATCTTCTATTTCAATACTCTCTCGATTGATATCATTTAACATTTCACTTATGTCCGCGTCGGCATTGTTCTAATCAACAGACTAATTAATATTGATTCGTTGATCCTTTTGCTAAAGTTTAACTCTCTCCGTCTTTGACATTCTAATCTAGATAAAGACACAAGTTCACCGTGATATACCAATGCTCATAAGATGGTAACATTCCATGAATCAACAGATGTTGTTCTACGTCATCTATAAAATGCCATGAATTATTCATGCATTTCTTACAAGGATATCTAAGTAGACCGACACGGTTCACATGATTCTTAGTCAATCCTAAAAACTATTTTACACCTTCGGCGTATTCAAAGGATAATTTGTCCATATTTCTAACCCAATGTTTATTCACATTTTCTTCAAAATTAATGTAGCACACTCTTTTCGTCGTTTGAATGAACAATCCTACATATGATTGGTGTAAACAAATTTATTAGAATGTGCTACATTAATTTATCTAAAAACTAAAAACTAAAAACTAAAAACCTAATTCATTGTCTTAAAACAAAAAACTAAAACCTAATTCATAATCTAAAAACTAGAAACTAATAATTCATAAAGCAAAAACTAAAAACTATAAATTAAAAACTAAATTAAAACTAAAACCTAATTCTAAAAACTAAAAACAAAAACCTAATTCTAAAAACTATTACCTAATTCATAATCGTAAAACTAAAAACTTAAAACTTAAAACTAAATTAAAACTAAAGTCTAATTCTAAAAACAAAAAACTAAAACCTAATTCTATAAACTATTACCTAATTCATAATCATAAAACTAAAAACTAAATTAAAACAAAAACCTAAAACCTAAATATAAAAACTAAAAACAAAAACCTAATTCTAAAAACTAAATTAAAACGTAAAAGAAAAACCTAAAGCCTAAAACTAAAAATTAGAAAAAAAAAAAAAAACTAATTCATAAACCTAAAACTAAACATCAAAACCTAAAATTAAAGACAAAAACTAAAACTGAAACCTAAGTTCTAATCCTCAAACTAATATCAAAGCCCTAATAACTAAGGAATGAAAATAATTTCATTCATAATCTAAAAAAAATTAAACACATAATCTAAAAATTCAAACGTATTTGATCAATGAGATAGCAGTTTCACACAAATTTCAAACGAATTAAACACATAATCTTACATTTTGAAGAGAGATACAAGTCACGGTTGAGAAGTGAGAGTGCGGCGAAGATGTCTGGTAGAAGCGGCAGCGATGACGGTGGAGGATTTGAGAGATTTTGGGAGAAATTTGGAGAAGAAAGGGAGAAATGAAAAGGAAATGACGAGTTCTGCAATCTGTAATCGGGGGCAAATGCGATGGAGTCTTATTCTATCGCATTTGCTCATTAAAAAAAAACAATAAACTGTTGAGCTTCGTCGATTGAATCGCTACTCTGTCGCCAAAGCCTAACCATTTTTCCTCCCAAAATTTGTTTTGGGGACAAAATATCAGGCAAAGGCGACAGAGTGTTGACTTTGGTCGCCTTTGCTCAATTTCAAAAACTTTTTCTTTCAACCAAAGGCGACAGAGAGCTTCCTCTATCGTCTTTTCCCAAGGCAAATGCATCAGATTGTATCCTCTATCGCCTTTTCTCTGATATAAAGCGACAGATCAAGTGATTTGTCGCTTTAGTTTGAGGCAAATGCGACGACATGAGTTTTCGTCACATTTACTGGTCAAATGCGACAGAATTTACTTGTGTCACCGAAGATCGATTTCTTGTAGTGCCCTGAAGAAGAGGAAGTCCAACACGTAAACAGCGCCATGGGTTCTTGCTAGACTCAGTACCTGGAACTGCCACGTCATGATTGTGTGGCCGACGAATCGAGTGGAGAAGGACCACCACCTCTCTTCCAACATTTACGACCACCACCACCTTTAAGCTTCTCTCGAAGGTGCCTACGACCCTTTCTCCACTTCTCTTCCCTCATTTTTATCAGTGGCAACAACAATATATATCACCCCTTTCATTTTCATCATCTGCCACCGAATTCACCACCGTTATTCCCCAAAATTTTCCTCATCGTTGCCGTCAAATCCCTCACCAATCTAACTCTCCTCCAACTCTTCCTCCCATCCTCTACCTCTGCTGCCACCATCCCCAATCACCAAATCGAGGCCTATATCACCATACATAATTCCCCTGAAATTGAAAACCCAAGAATTAGAATGGTCATTCTAATTCTAAAGCCTAGAGTAACGACGAAGATTTTAGAGCCCAATGAGTGGTTCTGACTGGTCGAGTTATCTGTTTCTCGTTTGGGTTTTCTTGTATAATTTTATATTTATATATAATATTATATTTAATAATAATAATAATAATAATATGTATTTATAAAAAGTAATATTGTATTTATAAAATACCGTATTTATGAATACACATTAATAATATTGGATTTATAAATAATATTACATTTATAAATACATATTTTTAATATTATTGTATTTATAATTTAATATGAATTTATAAAACACAGTCAAAATTGTAATATTACTATATTTGTATATAATATTATATTTATAATAATAATAATAATAATAATACTTATTTATAAAAAATAATATTGTATTTATAAATACTCTTTAATAATATTGTATTTATTATAAATGCGTATTTTTATATTATTGTATTTAAATATAATACGTACGTAAAAAATACAAAACATTATTGTATTTATTATAAATACAAATTATAATATTGTATTTATTATAAATACGTATTTTATTATATTACTATATTTAAATATAAACGTAAAAAACACAATATAATATCATAATGTAAGGGTACTTCCGTCATTTCATATACGTACATAATATGAGAATTTTTAAAGAAAAATTAATTTTGCTCATTTTTCTAAAAAATACATAGATTTGCAATATTTTATTGTAAATGACATATTCTTGAAAAAAGTTTTTTTTTTTTTTTTTTTTTTATATGTATATTTGTAAATTAATGGAACTTTTTAGTATTATGGAAGGAAGAAAGAGACCACAGAAATTGAAGAAGAAATCCTTCGTCAAAATGGGGCGAAAGTTCTGATTGATATTGGAGGAAGAAATCGCGGCACGTGGTTGATCGAAGGTTGCCATTCAAAAAGAGAAAAAAAAAAAAGAAATAAAAACTAAAATCCAAATTAATGTTGCAAGTTGAAGATTGCCTTTTTGCAATATAATTGATGTTGAACTTTGACTCACCGATTACATTTTCGTAATTCGATCACAACTTAATTTATAATCACAAACTTTAAATAACACAGCTACATAAACCGAACAATGTATTAGTATTTTTTATCTAAATAAATCAATAGAGTTAGTTTAATATTATTTTTTAATTTTGAAATTTAAGCTTGTATTTATTTAAATTTCATCTGAATCTTAACAAAATTAAATAAATCAAAATAAATATTGATTTATTAAAAATATCAAAACTAAAATTATCAAAATTAATTTCACTTTGTGGAGCTTGATTGGATTTCTATTGATCCACTTCTTCTATCATCGCTATGATACTAAAATGACCAATTAATTTACAAATATAACTATTTAAAAAATTCATTAATTTACAAATTTTTTATTATAATTATAAATTTATAAGAGGTAAGAAGTTATGAATTTCTTTAGTTATTTAGAGAGAAAAAAGAAAGACTAGATATTTTTTGGATAATTTTACCCTCTTCACACATGTGAAAATTTCTTAAACTTAATTTAAAAGTGTTAATTGCAATATTTTTTAAACTTTATTGGTGGCGATTGCTCAAATTGAAATTTTAAGGACTTAATTGTTACAAACACCATACTTTAAGGGTAGTTTGTGCAATTTTTTTTTGAGGTGATAACAATGGGGTATGAAGGACTCGAACTCTTGACTTAATGATCATCACATTATATATACTTTTTTTTTTTTTTTGAGATTATCACATTATATGTACTAATAGTGCTGAGTTACTACTCTATTCATAATCAAAAATAAAGTTGGTAGAGAGAAGAATGAGATAATCTCTAATCTTGAGTTGTATTTCAAAACGCTTTATACCACAATCTATTTATAAGATCTATAATATGTGTATGCTACACATATATTACAATCTATTTATAAGATCTATAACATGTGTATGCTACACATATAATAAATATGAGAACCATGACTTTTAATATCATCATCAATTTCGAGAAAAACTTAATTTTCCATTAATTTTCATGAATATATATAAGATACAATATCAAATTTCAAAAGATTTTCCCAGAAAGTCAACAAATATTTTATGTAATTCTAAGATTTATTAATATTTTTAATGCTAAATCTAAAAGATATCTTAACAACAAAAATGCCAATACTCAAATGTATTAACTCATAAGAATTATGGAGGCTATGATAACTCATATACAAATATTATGTGAGATGTAATCTATTGGCAATATGTTTGGTAACTCGTACTAAGGGTGTTCAAAAAACTCGACAACTCCAATAATCCGAGCTAACCCAACTCAATTTGATGTGTTGGGTTAAGTTATCAACTTATTTGAGTTGGGTTGAGTTCAAATAAATGAAACTTTCATGGGTTGGATAAGTTCTTGGGTTGGCCTAAAATTAATTTGTGTTCACTCGTGCTATCCCGAATTATTATTAATTTTAAAAAATATTTTTTACCTATAACATAACTATATACACATATATTTGTTTTATTATTCTTATTAATTTTCAAAAATATTTAACCCGTAAAAATCTTTTAAATAGTCTCTATAATGTATATATAATGGTATAAATTGAAATTGATTGATTAATTAATGTTATTGTGTTGATTTTTATAAAAATGATAAGTATTTGAGTTGAAAACAAAATGACTCGATGACTAAACTCAACTCGAACCGAAAATGTAAGCATTTGGTTGCTCAAACATTTAAGATTGTTATAGTTAGTGGATTCACCAACTCGAAAATTTGGGTTGATACAAAAAAATTTCCTAGCTCTATCCCACTCAACTCATGTACACTCTACTTTTCATCAAATCCTTAAAACTAATAATTTGAACCGAATAACCCGACTCGTCCCAATGTAGGGTTAGGTTAGGTTATGGGCATTTCCTGTAAACTAGAAAGATCGAATTTCCAGCTACAACTACTTTAAAGATAGAATTGACGGTAAGGAATATTACATTAGACGCCCTCTTGTAAGACCTTCCTCCTCTGGACGAATGCTTTCATTTGAACTGCTACTTGATAGCAACTTTCACTCTTGACTCTGAGTCCGATACAACTGATTTTTTTACAGGTCTTTCATTGACTTGATTTGATTCATTTCCTTCCCCTTCTGCTACAACTAAATCCTTCTACTCCTACTTAGGCCTAAGAATTGACTCCCCCAACATCAGATGGAAGAGTTACTAGAGCTCCAGCCCTTGATTCCGAAGCAACTAGTCTTTCCTTTGCTCTTTCCTTTCCAGGAGTTGTGGAATATTTCTCAACCTCAGAGGAGATTCAAGACTAGCTCTAGCTGATAGTAAAGGGAGGCAGAGAAAAGAGTCGAGTCGATCAGGCTCGACGACCGGAAAAAGCAAAACGAAATTAGGATTTGGCTGAAAAAGAAGCGACACTATGGATACCATGACCAATCACCATCGATAAAGAAGAATCTTTCTAAATCCACTTCGCATCAGCGGGGCCTTCAAGTATCCTCTATATGCCGGAGTTGTAAATGACATAGCGTTCCTGATAGAAAATGACGACTCCTTCAGAAAAACCAAGTTATTCAAGTTCTTTTTCCCACTCACTGAGAAGTGAAAACATGTGACTAGATCGTCCTGAAGACGGATGCGACGGGAAGAAGTGGCATTTGGAAGTGTTGCTGACTTAACATTTAGGTTTCGGCATAACAAAGCTTGCACTGTCTTTTCGCACTTAGGCGCATAGCGCGCCATTGGTAATGATTCGACTACGGTGCCACAATTTCGCAAATATTTGATCCTAAGTAATCGTTGTTGTTCATTGGATTCCAGAGGAACTACTTCTTTAGGATTGAGGAATTGTTGCGATTCTTCTTGAATAGCCTGGATTCTCTCGTCGAGAGTCACTTTGATCTTTTATTGGCGCCTCGAAGATTTCATCAATGAATTGGCAAGAAAGCACAAGTAATAAGAGTGAAAGGAATCCCGGGCATAACTGGGTTGGGTTGAGTTGGAAAATTGACAAACTCAAAATTTTGAGTTGGTCCAAAATTTTCCCTCAACTTGAACCAACCCAACCCATGTACACTCCTAATTCATAGTTATCACATAATTACGAATGAGATATTTAAATATTCATAACTATTTATGTTTATTTTATTAATCTTGAAACTTTACAAATAAACATTAAAAAATAATTTATCATAGATAGCCCTTGTGGTCTATTATAATTATAATTTTTTTTTATAATATTTCAATAATAATTCATTTATAGAACATTTGAAGTTGTTTTTTCTAAAATTCTCATTCTATTCCTCTAGAAAATCATATGATTATCCTCTTTCATCCTTCCCTCTCCCTCTCACTTTTCTTCTACGCAAACAAACACATCACTAGAACTCGACTTTTTGGCTTAGAATCGTCCTCTTCAATCCAAATATATTATTATTGAGGCTTTGATTCTCATTTTCCAATGTTGATTTTCCGATTCGGTTGCAGGAAAGAGTTCTCTATTTTTTCTGACAAAAAAATACCTTGAAGCTCATTTCTTCTATTTTGAATATACGAAGTTAGAGATATTCATTCGCAAAATCAAAACCAGATTTATGCTCACCGAGTGGAGAGCTTCCTAACAAGGTGTGATATACATCATTTGCCATCATCGACCACTTCGCGACGCAACCGACGCTAATTGAATACTATTTTACATTATATACTGATTGTTATCAACGAATGATTGAAGGCTATCAACAAACTGATTTAAGACTATCAGGTGAACTACTAATTGAAGACTATTAGTTGAATTACTAAATGACAACTATCAGCTAAACTGGTTGAAGACTATCAACGAATTGATAGAAATGAGAGTAGACTAAAAGTTGAAATGATAGAAATGGATGAGTAGACTAAAATTTGAAAGTTGAAAAATGATCCTTAATTTTTAATATATTTTGTTATGTAAAGATGAGTTAATCTTGTTATGGGGAGGATTAAGGTAATATGAAGTAAATTCTGCATGTAGAAACTAGTGATTGGAAGTTGTTGAGTTAAAGCATTGATGTTAAATTAAATTACCACTTTTTTATTGATCACCTAATAATGTTCGCTATGTTCACTCTTGAGAGAGGGATAAAGTGAGAAAGTCATGAGTAGTCACTGTATTAGTCAGTGTATTAGTATAATTAAATATTATTGACAATTTTTTGTCTTTTTTTATTTCATATACTAAGAACAATTTCTTCTATAATGGCCTACTTTCTTGCCATAGAAACATTTTCTATTATTTACGGCCTTAACTATAACTTTCTTTTTCTTTTTTGATGTAGTATTTTTATTTTTGCTCTCTCTTTCTAATTTTCTCTTTTTATTCTTTTTAGGCAGTAAAGTTCGACTTATTTGATTAAATCTTAAGTCTGAAGTATTTAATATGAACTACTTTTAGACAAAACTTACTTAAACTTCTCTACATTTGACTTTCATCATAGACTCTTCTGTTTAAAGTTCATTCGGAAGAGTTGACTAAAATTTTACTAGTTCATAACACCCGTACCTTTAAATTATAGGCAACAACTTGTGATGTTTCCAAACTCACTTTACTTGATTTATCTAGTATAACTTCATTCATTTCTACATTGTTAAAAAACGTCGACATCTGAAAAACATGCTTTGTGACTAATATCCCTTATTTGCACATTATGAATGGTCTTAAGTCTATCATGCTTTGTGTTACTCGACGACTAATCAAACATCTCGTAAAGGACCTCTAATTGCTACGAAGTTAGATAAACTCGTTCATGCAAGTCGTCATCAATGTCCCTTTTATGACCATTATACTAGTCGAATTGATTTTAATGTGAATTGTCAAGTTTTTACTCTTATAAACAAATCAAAATATGAAACTACTTAACGAACATCTATAACTTTTAGCCATTTCAACTATGAGGCCACATTCTCATATAGAGATGCTCTCTAAAGCGTCGACTTAAATACTTATTTCTTGACAAAACTCTTGCTTAGGTAGAGTTGACTTCTTACCGATTGTCATTTAGTTACATTGATCTTTAATTAAATATTAGCTAAAGATAAGTTAAATATTGTTTAAACCTATTAATGTCTAATGAGACTTCATTATAGATTTTAGATTTCACATTTTTTTAATGTAAGAACCCGATCGGGAAACATCCAATGCATGTATTTTTTTTTTTTACTAGTCATGCCTGTCTAAATAGAGTGTAAATGCCATAAGTGAAAACTTAAAAAACATGTTTTTTAATGATAACATAACTATAACAGATACTTAAGATAATACAAACATAATAGTGATTCTATGGAAAGAGTTGATATATAGTTACTTATTCAAACATAATAAAAGCATGAAATAGTTCATACTAGAAAACACGACTAAAAAATATATATATAAAAAAACTATATGAAACGATCATAGTCATCTCTATCTCAACTAGTATAAAATAAGAACACATGGAAAGAACACATGAAAGCTTGAGTATTGATAATATTTAATAAGAACCCTAATCGGGATAAAATATGTAATAGTAAACATCTTGACAACTACATGCATCATATCTAACTCTAACTAAAAATTGGTGGAGGTTTCTAAACTCTCCTCCTATTATCATCTTGTCCGAGAGCCTGACCAGGTAAAAGAGAAAGAGACCCCAGGCAGGGGGTCTCGGCCGGCGTCCAGCGGCGGCGATTCGCCCCGGTAGCGGCGACCGTCGCCCATTCCAGCCATTTCTTGGCTGGATTTTGGCATTCTTCCTTTTTGGAGTGCATTTCTTGAAGGCTAGGGCTTTGGATATTTTTGAAGATCCATCAAATTGAAGCTTCTTGAAGACATTTTGGAGTTCAAGAAGTTGCAAGAGGCCTTGTTTCATTTCATTAGGTGTATTCTTTCTTTTTCCCTTTGTTCTTGAATTATCAAAGTAATTTTCTTGGGCAATTTTATTAGATTCAAAATTGTATTACTTATGTTGTATCTGGAATATTGAACTCATTCTTGATTAAATCCTCTAATAAAATTGCCTCACTTAGGCTATGCCTTAGGTGTCGTGGACGTGGACAAACGTACCGAACCACGTATCCCGATGTTTATTTTTCGTGTTTTTCTTTCTATTTTACAGTTTATATACTTCTGGAAAATTTTAGCTAAGTGCTCAAAGTTAGTATATAAGCTTGTTTGTCCATAATTTTGTTAGTGAATATATAAAACCACAAAATTGATATATGGTTAGAGAAGGTCAAAAGTAAATTTTACAACATACATATTTATAATATTACTGCATTTATAATTTAATACGTATTTATAAAACATAGTCAATATTATAATATTACAATATTTTTATATAATATTATATTTATAATAATAATAATACGTATTTATAAATATAATATTGTATTTATAAATACTCTTTAATAATATTGTATTTATAAATACTCTTTAATAATATTGTATTTATTATAAATACGTATTCATATATTACTGTATTTATATATTACTGTATTTAAATATAATATTTATGTAAAAAATACAATACATTACTGTATTTGTATATAATATTGTATTTATAATACTAATACATATTTATAAAAAATAATATTGTATTTATATAATATTTTATTTATAAATACACATTAATAATATTGTATTTATCATAAATACGTATTTTATTATATTACTGTATTTAAATATAATTCGTACGTAAAAAACTCAATAAAATATTATAATATAAGAGTACATCATTTCATATACTTACATAATATGAGAATTTTTAAGAAAAAATTAGTTTTGATAATTTTTCTAAAAATGCATAGATTCATAGTATTTTATTGTAAATGATATATTCTTGATTTTTTTTTTTTTAAATATGTATATTTGTAAATTAACTATCTTTTTAGTATTATGGTAGGAAGAAAGAGACCACATAATTTGAAGGAAGAAAGAAACCCTTCGTCAAAATTGGCGAAAGTTCTGATTGATAGTGGAGGAAGAAACTGCGGCACGCGGTTGATCGAAGGGTTGCCAATTCAAAAAGAAAAAAAATAATAAAATAAAAACTAAAAACTAAAATACAATAATGACAAGTTGGAGATTGCCTTTTTCTAATATAATTGATGTTGAACTTTAACTCACAGATTAAATTTTCGTAATTCGATCACAACTTAATTTATAATCACAAACTTTAAATAACACAGGCTACATAAACCGAACAATGTAAAAATTACTATTTTTTTATCCAAATAAATCAATAGAATTAGTTTGATATTATTTTATTTTATTTTTTTACTTTTGAAATTTATGCTTTTATTCATTTAAATTTCATCTTAATCTTAATGAAATTAAATAAATCAAAATAAATATTGGTTTATTAAAAATATCAAAACTATAAATATCAAAATTAATTTCACTTCGTGGAGCTTGATTGAATTTCTATTCCACTTCTTCTAACATCACTATGATACTAAAATGACCAATTAATTTACAAATATAAACATTTAAAAATTTTATTATTTTACAAATTTCTTTTTTTATAATTATAAATTTATAATAAGTAAGAAGTTATGAATTTATCTAGTTATATGTTTTTAGAGAGAGAAAAGAAAGACTAGATATTTTTTGGATAATTTTACCCTCTTTATACATGTGAAAATTTCTTAAACTTAATTTAAAAGTGTTAATTGCAACACTTTTCAAACTTTATCGGAAGTGATTGCTCACATTGAAAGTTTAAGAACTTAATTGTTACAAACACGATACTTTAAGTGTAGTTTGTGCATTTTTTCCTTTTTTTATTTGAGATTATAACAATGGGGTATGAATTAGGACTTGAACCCTTGACTTAATGATCGTCACATTATCTACACTAATGTTACTGAGTTACTACTCTATTAATAATCAAAAATAAAGTTGATAAAGGGAAGAATGAAATAATATCTGATCTTGAGTAGAATTTCAAAACCCTTTATACCACAATCTATTTATAAGATCTATAATATGTGTATGCTACACATATATAATAAATATGAGAACCATGACTTTAATATCATCATCAATTTCGAGAAAAACTTAATTTTTTAATTAATTTTCATGAATGTATATAAGATATAATATCAAATTTCAAAAGATTTTTTTGAAGAAATTAAATTCTTAATTCTAATATTTATTAATATTTTAATGCTAAACCTAAATGATATCTTAACAAAAATGCTAATAGTCAAATGTATTAAGTCATAAGAATTATGGAGGATATGATAGCTCATATACAAATATTATGTGAGGTGTATTCTATTGGCAATATGTTTGGTAACTCATGCTAAGGGTGTTCAAAAAATTCGACAACGCAAATGATTCAAACAATTTAACTCAATTTGATGGGTTGAGTTGGGTTGGGTTATCAACTTATTTAGGTTGGATTGAGTTCAAATAAATAAAATTTTCATGGGTTGGATAAGTTATTGAGTTGACCTAAAATTAATTTGGATTGACTCGAGCTACCACAATTATTATTAATTTAAAAAATATTTTTTACCTATAACGTAATTATATACACATATATTTGTTTTATTTAATTCTTATTTTTAAAAAATTTTATCCTCCAAAAATCTTTTAAATAGTCTTTGTAATGTATAAATAATGGTATAAATTAAAATTGAATGATTAATTAATGTTATTATGTTGATTTTTATAAAAATGATAAGTATTTGAGTTGAAAACAAAATGACTTTGATGACTAAACTTAACTCGATTCGAAAATGTAAGCAATTGGTTGCTCAAACATATAGGATTATATAAATTATTGGATTCACTAACTCAAAAATTTGGGTTTGATACAAAAAATTTCTTAACTCTATCCCACTCAACTCATGTACACTCTACTTTTGATCAAGCCCTTAAAACTAATAATTTGAACCGAATAAGCCGACTCAACCCAACGAAAAAAAAAAATGTAGGGTTAGGTTGGGTTATGCCCATAAATGTGTTGAGTTGAGTTGAAAAATTGACAAACTATAAATTTTAGGTTGGTCCAAAATTTTCCCGCAACGTGAATCAACCCAACCCATGTACACTCCTAACTCATAGTTATCACATAATTATGAATGAGATATTTAAATATTCATAACTATTTATGTTTATTTTATTAATCTTGAAAATTTATAAATAAACATTGAAAAGGAATTTAATAGCCAATTTTTAAGTGGTCTATTATAATTATAACATTTTTTTTATAATAATTCATTTATAGAACATTTGAAGTTATTTTTTCTAAAATTCTCATTCTATCCCTCTAAAAAATCATGAGTATCCTCTTTCATCCTTCCCTTCTCCTCTCGCCTTTCTTCTTCGCAAACAAACACATCACTAGAACTCGACTTTTTGGCTTAGAATCGTCCTCTTCAATCCAAATCTATTATTATTGAGGCTTTGATTCTCATTTTCCAATGTTGATTTTCCGATTCGATTGCAGGAAAGAAGAGTTCTCTATTTTATTACGACAAAAAAGAACTTTGAAGCTCATTTCTTCTATTTCGAATCTATGAAGTTAGAGATATTCATTGGCGAAATCAAGACAAAATCTATGCTCATGGAGAGGAGAGCTTTCTAACGAGGTATGATATACATCATTTGCCATCATTGACCACTGCACGTCGCTGCCGACACTAATTGAATACCATTGTACATTATATACTGATTGAAGATTATCAACGAATGATTGAAGGCTATCAACAAACTGATTTAAGACTATCAGGTAAACTATTAATTGAAGACTATTAGTTGAATTACTAGTTGACAACTATCAGCTGAACTGGTTGAAGGCTATCAGGGAATTGATAAAAATGAGAGTAGACTAAAAGTGAAACGATAGAAATGGAATAGGTAGACTAAAAGTTGAAAGTTGAAATAAGGATCCCTAATTTTTAATGTATTGTTTAGGTGTTGAGTTTAAAGATGAGCTAATCTTCTTATGGGGAGGATTAGGGTAATATGAAGTAAATTGTGCATGTAGAAACTAGTGATTGGGAGATGTTGAGTTAAAGCATTCATGTTAAATTAAATTATCACTTTTTGATTGATCACCCACATAGTGTTCGCTCCATTCACTCTTGAGAGGGAGGGATAAAGTGAGAAAGTCATGAGTAGTCACTAATGTTACCTTTTTCTTTTCTTTTTTTGTCTTTTTTCATTTCATATACTAAGAACCATTTCTTCTATAATGACCTACTTTCTTGCCATATAAACATTTTCTATCATTTACAACTTTAACTATAACTTTTTTTTTTTCTTTTTTGATGTAGTATTTTTTATTTTTGCTCTCTCTTTCTAATTTTATCTTTTTATTCTTTTTAGGCTGTTAGGTTCGACTTATTTAATTAAATCTTAAGTCTGAAGTATTTAACATGAACTGCTTTCAGATAACACTTACTTACTTCTCTGCATTTGACTTTCATCATAGACTCTCCTGTTTAAAGTTCATTCGGGAGAGTTGACTAAAATTTTACTAGTTTATAACACAATTACCTTTAAATTATAGGCAACAACTTGGTGGTGTTTTCAAACTCACTTTACTTGATACCTTATCTAGTATAACTTCATTCATTTCTACTTTGTTAAAAAACGTCGACATCTGAAAAACATGCTTTGTGACTAATATCCCTTATTATCACATTAGGAATGGTCTTAAGTCCATCATGCTTTGTGTTATTGACGGCTAATCAAACATCTCATAAAGAAGCTCTAATAGCTATGAAGTTGGCTAAACTCGTTCATGCAAGTCGTCATCATCCCATTATAACCATTATACTAGTCAAATTGATTTTAATGTGAATTGTCAAGTTTTTACTCCTATAAAAAAATCAAATAAAGAAACTACTTAGCGAACATTTATAACTTTTAGCCATTTCAACTATGAGGCCACATTCTCATATAGAGATGTTCTCTAAAGCGTCGACTTCAATACTTATTTCTTGACAAAACCCTACTTAAGTAGAGTTGACTTCTTACCAATTGTCATTTAGTTACATTGATTTTCAATTAAATATTAGTTAAAGACAAGTTAACTAGTGTTTAAACCTATTAATGTCTAATGAGACTTCATTGTAGATTATAGATTTCACATTTTTTTAATGTAAGAACCTGACCTGGAAACATCCATAGCATGAATTTTTTTTACTAGTCATGCATGTCTAAACAGAGTGTAAATGCCATAAGCTAAAATTTAAAAAACATGTTTTTTAATGATAACATAACTATAACAGATACTTAAGATAATACAAACATAATAGTGATTCTATGGAAAGAGTTGATATATAATTACTTATTCAAACATAATAAAAGCGTGAAATAGTTTATACTAGAAAAGACAACAAAAAAAGAAATAAATAAAAAGACTATATGAAACGATCATAGTCATATCTCAACTAGTATAAAATAATTAGAACACATGAAAGGTTGAGTATTGATAATATTCAATAAGAACCTCAATCGGGATAAAATATGTAATAGTAAACATCTTGACAACTACATGCATCATATCTAACTCTAACTAAAAAGTCACATTCTTGTCAATCGACACCATGAAATACTTCTCGTGACCTCTAAGCTCAGGGAAGACCATAACCATAAATTATAAGGATCATTGTCCTAATCAAACTGATTTAGTCACTTAGGGGACGCCTTAAGTAAAAAGCTCTAAACAAGAATATTGTATAAACGACATTGGTCTTTATAAGCATTCAACAAAGGTATGATGATGTCCACATACATCGCATGTAGTTGTAATCGGTTAAGTTGTAGGTCTATACAAGCTAACTCGATCTAGGTATTCACATGCCTAATATAGAAAAACATGAATCTAAGACTGGGTCTATGGAAGCCCTCACCAAGAATTGGTCCAACATTTCCACACCTATCAATCGCAACTATAACCTAGTCAACCACATGCTTACGTTGTAATCAAGATCAAGGTCTACATAAGCTACAAACTTCGCCATTTCAACAGTTGGAATAACCTTCGCCACATTAACCTCTAGATGTTGAGAAACTAAGAACGAGAACTACTAACAATACTACATACTCAACCTTACTAGTTTAGAACATCATGAAAAAAAAAATCAATGCAACATATAGTCTTGCTAGTCATGATACTAGCTCAATAAACAACTTTGGACTAATTCTACATGTTTTAGCTCTTAAGTCCATCAGTAAACATTTTAGCTAACAAAAACACACACTAGAACTACATCTTTCATAACCTATAATCATTCTACATGTAAAACATGAAACAACAAATATCGCATATAATAAAAGGATAGAAACATCATCGGTAAAACATTGCATAAGGTCCACACATCCATTATTAAGGAATACTTACCTTTTGAATTATAAAACAACAACTAAATAGGAGCTCAACAAAAAATAAAAAGCCTTAACACTTTCCAACGTACCAAAATATGTCTAATCTTGCACCAAAAATCAAAACTAATCTAAAAGCAACCTCAAGAATAAGAAATTACCAACTACATAAAAAATATGTTAAACATGCAAATTGAGGTATCAAGGCATAGCTAAAGCACAATGGTGCATACATGCACTTGATGTGTGTAACACGCACGGGTAGGCTACACCATGTATATGCCTTTTAATGCCACACATCGCAGGTGTCGGCTATCCTCTTCGTAGTACACACCCTCAACTGTGTACAATCGATTTTGCATAAGTTGTCATAAATCTCGCGCGACATCTATTATATCCATACCATGCCACCTAGACGAGTGCTTACGACCTTTTAGAAGTGTGTTTAGAGTTTTAGATGCCTTCCACCATGTGTTGCCATTATCGCTGGCCACACGCTGTCGTACTCGAACAATGTAGTCAGCTCATTTTGGCTAGTTTTAAGTCTATATTTTTACTTGGTTGTCCTCAATTTAATTTACAAGTTGTGGTTGACTGATTTTGGAATTGAAATTGTTATGTATGGCTTAACTAGTGGATTTACACCAAAGTAAGTGAATTTTACCCCCTGCCCCCCTCATTTTATGGTTTCATTGTCACCATGACATGTTCCTTGCAATCTATAGTTTGATTAAAATATCATAATTTGTTTGAGTAGGTATGTTAACTGTAACTTGTGTTTTTGAATAATATGTGAACTAATGGCAGTTCTAATAAGGTTTGGGAGTTAGGCAGTAGTAATGCAAGGAGAAATGGTAGAGAAGAATATTTTCAATCTATTGAATGAATAAGGAATACACAGTATAAATAGAGAAAGCTAGAGAGTAAGGACAAAAGATATTGTTACAATTTGAACAATCTAGAATCCAGGCGGTCAAATAAGACAAAGTATTTTTCTGTTAGCATGGGCTAGTGGTTATCAGATTGGGCTGAGCCCTGCAGGCTTGGGCCTGATGGTCTTCAACATTCCCCCTCGAGCGAGACGTGGAGGAGACTAAGCCGAGCTTGGAACACAAGTACTGAAATTGACTGTGAGATATTGCCTTTGTAAGACAGTCAGTCGGCTGCTCTATTGTAGGTATATATTTGATGAGAAGACCATTGAGAACTTGATCACGAACATAATGAACATCTATCTCTATATGTTTAGTTCGAGCATGAAACACAAGATTGGAAGCAAGAGCTTGAGCACCAAGATTGTCACACCAAATGGTAGGAACAGATGTAGATGGAGTACCAATTTTGTGAAGGAGTTGACGAATCTTGGTAACTTCAGCAGATGTGTGAGCAAGAGCACAATATTCAGATTCTGTGCTTAAGCGAGCAACAACCACTTGCTTTTTAGAGCACCATGAGACTAAGGTTTCACCCAAGAAGAAACAATAAGCAGCGACAGATTTTCGATCATCAATATTAGATGCCCAGTCAGCATCAGAGAAAGCAGAGATATCCAACTGAATTCCAGGTTTTATGTGTAACCCAAGAGTTGAGGTACCATAGAACTCTTTTTACCGTAGACCAGTGACAATCAGTGGGAGCTTTGAGAAATTGACTTAACCTGTTGACAATGAAAGCTATGTCGGGTCTAGTATTGGTTAAGTATTGAAGAGCACCAATAGTACTTCGATATGACAATGGATCAGATAACGGAGTTCCATGAGAAATTGACATTATAGCACCTTGAACAGAGGGTGTAAGAACAAGCTTACAATTTGTCATATTTACTCGAGTAAGCAAGTCTTGAATATAGCGTTCTTGATTCATAATAATGCCTGTTGCACTTCGTGTAATGTGAATGCCAAGGAAATAGCTTAGAGGACCAAGATCCTTTAAGGAAAATGAGGCATTTAAGCTAGAAAGTAGTTGAGATATAGCAGTCGTATTGTTACCTGTTAAGATCACATCATCAACATATAGCAAGAGTAATATTATCATAGGGCCTTGATGATATATGAATAGAGATCTGTTAGATTGAGCATTTTTTAAACCCCAAGATAGGAGAAGTTGTTTAAGCTCATCATTCCATGCCCGAGGTGCCTGTTTGAGACCATAGATAACTTTAGATAGCTTGCACATATGATGAGGGTACAAGGAATCCACAAATCCCGGAGGCTGAGTTATGTAAACATCTTCTTTGAGATTGCCATTTAAGAAGGCATTGTTAAAGTCTAGTTGTCGAATATCCCAATTTTTGGTTACAGCAAGATGAAGAACAATTGGTATTGTTGATATTTTGACTATGGGACTGAAAGTCTCAAAATAGTCTATTCCAAAATTCTGAGAATATCCTTTTGCAATAAGACGAGCTTTGTGTTTTTGAATGGACCCATCAGCCTTTCGTTTTAATCGAAAAATCCATTTACATCTCACAATATTTTGACATGGTGATTGAGGTACTAAGTGTTAGGTATGATTTTTATGAAGAGCAGACAACTCTTCAAGCATAGCCATTTTCCAATGGGGTGTTTTGAGTGCAAAATCAATCATTGTGGGTTCACTGACAGACCAATCAGTTTTGATTGTGGCAGACCAAACTTTGGGCTTATAAATACCATCTTTACCGCAAGTAACCATTTGATGTGTATTTTGCAGTGGAGGAGGAGAAGCAGGAGTCGAGTTGATAAATGCAGCTGGGATGGAAATGTCAGTTTGGAAAGGAGAAACAGATTGGGGGTAGACAGGACCCGTGGATGATGTAGGTACAAGAGTGGGAGAAGGAATAAGCGTGGAAGATGGAATTTGAGGTTGGTGTGACTTAATTCTGGACAGAACGGATTAATGAAGTGAAGAAGGGTGAGCAAACCAGTTGGAAAGGCTAGGAACAGAGGTCTCAGTTGTTGTAGGGATAATAGGTATATGAAATTCAGATGATGAGGCAAAAGGAAAAACATTTTCATTAAACACTACATTCCTAGAGACAAAAATTCGGCCACTAGAACTATAACAAAGATGGTCTTTATGAAGAGAGCTTGGTCCCAGATAAACACACTTAACGGAATGATATTCAAACTTGTGTTTTTTATAAGGTCTGGTACAGGGATAACATTCACAGAAAAAAATACGAACAAGACTAAGGTTAAACTTTTTGGTAGTTAACACAAACCATGGTGATTTATTTTTTAAGAACTGCAGTAGGCATATTGTTGATAAGGAAAGTAGCTGTAGTAAAAGCACGCCACCAAAAATATAAAGGTAATGACCCATGTGCAAGCAAGGTTAAGCCAGTCTCAATGATATGTATGTGTTTTCTTTCGGCTTTTCCATTTTGAGGAGATGAATGGGGACAAGAGATACGAACTTGAATGCCACTATTCTTGCAAAAATTATGCACAGGTAAAAATTCACCCCCACCATCAGACTGAATACACTTGATATGAGTATCAAACTGTATTTTAACCATGTTAAAAAATTGTTGAAATGCCACTATTGTATCACTTTTCAAACGAAGAGGAAAAAGCCAAGAGAATCGATTGTAATCATCCATAAAATTAACATAATAGCGATAACCATCTAAAGACAGAACCGGAGCAGGTCCCCAGACATCCATATGAACAAGATTAAATGGAGCAGCAGTAGTAGATTCAGATAAAGGATATGGTAAGCATTTGGCCTTGTCATATTGACAATCCGAACAAAACTCAAGAGATGCACGTGTAGAAACAAGCTCATAATCCTTTAACATAACTCTAAAACTTTAGAGGAGGGATGTCCCAAACGTTTGTGCCAAACAGTTTTTGACACGACTAAGTGAACATACTTTGCTACTAAAGTAGGAGAATAACATTTATTTATAAGACTGGAAACATTAACTGATGGAGCTGGACAGCGAACCACAGCTTTAGACAGACCTGGTAACTGATATAGACCATCACGAAGAGTTCCTCTCAGAAGAATGGAGCCTGTAGTTGTGTCCTTGATTAAACAACAATTAGAGAAAAATTCAACAGTGAATTTATTGTCATTAACTAGCTGAGAAACACTTAATAAATTTTTAGCAATTGATGGCACACATAGCACATTATGAAGATCGAGACATCTATTGTGAACAGGAAGCTTGATACGTCCAATATGAGTAATAGGTAATGATTGCACATTTGCAACAAGTAAGGAATCAGTACCTGAATAGTCAGATTTGACATCCATGTTTGACGTTGTAGCAGTAACGTGACTGCTAGCACCAGTATCAGAATACCAATGTGGATCGAAAACATGTTATGTTATTGGCAAACCAGAAATGTTTTGGGCAGAGTAAGCAGAGTTTGGAGCAGCAGATGAGGAAGAAGGAGCCGTAGTCTTATGTTAGGTCGGTTGAGGCCCAATAAATTCATCAAAATGATAGTAACAAACATACAAGTAATGCCCAGCTCGATTACATATATGACACATAGGAACAGTAGATTTGCCATTTGTAGAAGTAGAAATGTTATTACCTGTTGTGGAAGGGTTTTGCCAGCGTCCTCCCCTTCCTCCGCGGCCACGATTTGAGGATTGATCCCTAGTTCACCCTCGACCAGAACCATTTTAGGATCGATTAGCCGGCCGGCGATCAACATAATTCGCCATATTAGGAGAAAGAGATGGGGAGCCCATTATAATTGACTTCTGGGAAACCTGATATTCCAATCTCTTGTCAAATGAAAGAATCATTGCGTGTAAATTAGCCCATGTCATAGTTGGAGTCCCATGAGCAACAACCGCAATAGAATTGTAGGTTTCATTAAGTCTTTGAAGAACTTGCGTGACGAGATCAGTTTGTGAGACAGGACTAACAGCAAAGCAAGATTGTCCGCATTTGTCTTCATTACCCGAAGATATTCAACCATAGTCATCAACCCTTTTCGGGTCTGTTGAAACAACAGCTTTAAATACGCCTCTTCAGCTTTGGATTGTATTCTAAAGAGTTGATTAACCGCAGCCCATAATGCAACAGAAGTTGGATATCCCATTACTTGAGTAGCCACTTCACTGGTCATTGAGTTATATAGCCATCCAAGAAGCAGTTGATCAACTGCCATCCAGTATTCATATTCAAGATTGACGACTAAAGGAGCTGGCAGGGCAGCTGAGGACGAGCTAGATGCATCGAGAGAGAAAGCTGCAGGAAGAAACTTAATAGGACAGGGTTTTTCACCTGTAAGATATCCATAGAGGCGATAGCTACGTAGAATGGGTAGGGCAAGATTTTGCCAGAGAAGAAAGTTGCCCCTATGCATTTTAATTGATGTTATTTGATTAAGAAGTTGATTCAAATGAGGACTTACAAAAGTTGTTGTCGATCCAATGGACGGTACCATCATATTCGTGGGAATGACACCAATGGCAGGAGAGGTATTCGCAACAGAGGAAGGATCAGAGGACGCCATCAAGACTAAACCTAACGTCTGATACCAAGTTAAGCAGTAGAAATGCAAGGAGAAATGGCAAAGAAGAATATTTTCAATATATTGAATGAATAAGGAATACACAGTATAAATAGAGAAAGCTAGAGAGTAAGGACAAAAGATATTGTTACAATTTGAACAATCTAGAATCCAGGCTGTCAAATAAGACAAAGTATTTTTCTGTTAGCATAGGTCGGTGGTTATCTGATTGGGCTGAGCCCTACAGGCTTGGGCCTGATGGTCTTCAACATTGGGCCTTAGTGGCTTAGCTAGTTAAACTTAGTAGTTTCTAATTAGAGATCAGTTATTTGTTATTTCAAATGAAAAGTAAAAAAAATATTTATTTATTTATTCAAATAGTTATTTAATTTGCATCATCCAAACAAAACTATTTAATTAGATCAATGGCGTGAAACACTAGACTATATTAAGATGAATACTTGGACAAGTATTTGGATATACAAGTGGATATTTATCCTAGTAAAAAAAAATCTAAAGTAGTTTATAGTATATGGACTTAGGCTAAGCTCCTCGTTCTGGTAACACCGTTGACACAATCCACATTGCAAAGGTTGTAAATAACCTCTTTTAGGTTGTTCATATGGAAATATGAGAGTAAGGATATTTATGAAAAGAGTTTGTACAAGTCTGAACCAGAATTTCTTGATCCTTCTAAGGTCAATATATTTTAGGATGATCTTGCGAGGATCTGTTCTAAATCCAAAATGATATATAAATTCCTTCAGCTTTCTTTAATGTGTAGGAGTGAAAATATCAAAAAACCCAAATTCAATATGCCTCCCACATTTGAGGATTCTTGTAATCAATAGTTGGGAACATAATTTTCTTTTAGTGGAAACATGTAGTTAACAATTGAAAATTGAATTCAGGCTAAAGAAATTAGCCCAATTAATCTTATATCATTGGAATTTACCATCTATAGATCTCTAAGTCACCAAGCTAGCTCATAATAATTATAGGTGCTTGCATGAGATCTCTTTGAAAAGAAAAAAAAGAAGTGGAGGAATGTAAGATAATGTCAAACTCCTAAGCATGTATGGTGAAGATTGTGTCATTTAATTTTAAAATAATCAATTTTCGATTGGATCAAAATTTCCAAATAATCAATTTTCGATTGGATCAAAATTTCCATCTTATATTTGAACCGGATATTCATTTGAGATTAATGAACTCCGATATAATATTAGATAACACAAAATTTCATCTCAAAATCGATCGGTGAACTCATCTATCTTATTAATATTAATTGAAGTCCTTACATTTTCAAAGTTGAATTAACATCATTATACTAAAGGAATGAAATTGAAATTATGTCTACAATATAAGAACTGAAATTGAGATTTTGAAAGCACAATGAAGTGAATGTGTATGCAAGCTAAGCAAAGAAGAGAAGGGATGAGTTGATGATTCCCATGTGATTTGGTAGATGAAAAAATTGAATGCCATGTTTGGAACTTAGTGTGTTATTGTTTTTCCTTAGAGCATTCAATTTGCCTTCAAATCTAGATTGATTATGATGCTTCCTAGCTGTTTCTATTTAATATTATCCACTCCTTTCTCTTTCCTTTTCTTTTTCTTTTTTTCTATTTCTCATTTTCTGAAAATTAGATCATGCTCTCTTTAATCTCAACCATCATCTTGTAAATTTATCAAATTGTTATACATTTAACTTTGGTAGATTACTAGATTATATCTATTTTTTAATTGGATATCATCTTTATTATAAAAAGTTGAAGAAATGGTATCAATTTGTGTCAAGGTATGCTTTAATTTTGTTCTTGGGAAAAAAAAGAAAAAAAAAAAAAAAAAAAATATATATATA
>JBBMEG010006916.1:0-35393 GCA_037832605.1 Cyclanthera cordifolia | reverse complement strand
CCCCCCCCCCCCCCCCCCCCCCCCCCCCCCCCCCCCCCCCCCCCCCCCCCCCCCCCCCCCCCCCCCCCCCCCCAACTACAATACTTACACATTTTAGGGAAATATTCTTTTAACATTCTCATTACAAAAAGATATTAGTACCTTGATGATAAAAAGGTTGCTCTCCTTATTCTCACAATTGAGTGAATAGAAGGAAAAGAAAAGATGTTAGGAGTTTTTGAGCACCATAGACATTGAGACAGTCGAAAATTTTGCATGCCTTCTAACGTGTGAATCAATATTCCCTCAAGGAGTAGTGGCACCTGTTGGAACTGATTTCTTTGTATGTGCACGGTGGCTCAATATAACCATAGTAAATATAGGCAAGATACAAGAAGTTATATCCTCCAGCATAATCCTATAGGTCAATAATAATACATAACTTCTTGAATCATTTATGTTAAATGCTAGCTACTATTTAGGAGAGTTTCATAATTGGATTTCTCTCGAAGCTTTCCGTAAGTGTATGGTAGCTTAATTACCCATATTACAGAAGTAAATATAGGAAAGATGCAAAAATATAAATATCCACCAGTATGATCTCTCTTTTTTTCAGGAACAGTAGTACATATCTTCCAAAGCTATCTTATGAAGGTCAAATGCTAGTTGTCATTTATGGGATTGTTTCATAAATTCTTTCCAGGTTCTAGTTGTAAATTGTAATAAGTTCTTATAAACAGCCTAATCTTAGTACTGAAAACCGTATTTTCTTTATATGGAGCATTGTTTTTGAGCAATATGGAGCAAAACCTTTAATCCTCTTTCTGAATTGCATTGCATACTACTAACATATCATGTACTCTTGTCTTTAATGCTTCAAAACTTTCAATATCATGAAATGAAATTTAAATATGTTCAAATTTGTTTACTTGTTCAGGTGTGCTTACACATGTTTACTTTGGATTTTCTAAACCAAGTGGCAAATGGTCTCGAAAAGGACAGCATGTTAGTAGTTCTCTCTCTCTCTCTTTCTCTTCCCCCATTTGAAAATTTTATAACTGAAGTTACTGAATGGAGTATGGATCCATCTGTTCGTGTAATGCTTCTTCACCTTGTTGTTATGATGTTCTAGTTAGAACGTGTTTGATCCCTTGCTAGTGTTTTCAACAATTATCCACTAGAAATGATAAAAATGCTCAATCCCATGCTAACTCTGTTTCAAGTGCATCATTATTCTGCTGCTTTTTCTTTTTTTTTTGTAACCATGATATCTCACTAATATATAATTTTTTATGTACGTTTCTTAAAATTCTAGAGCAAAGTATTTCAATAATTATCCACGTGTGCTTTGATGTATGAAATTTATTAGATGACGATCTGAACATTTTTTATATACACATGCATTTATAGATGACCTTGATCTCATGAGTAAGCGTACCAGCTGTACGGAATCTCATTTACACACAATAAAATGGTTTCCACTTTCCAAAGGCTTTTAAAGAGTTTCTAAATATTGTTACATAACCGAAAAAACTTCTTATTTTGGGTCAGAACGCATTTTCTTATGCCCCAATGGGTCCAATATTGTCTCATTTTCCCTGAATCATTAGTAATCTCTGTCATTCATTCTAATATCCAAGGAGGATCCATAGACAATCATTGTGATAGATCCCCAATTACTTCTGAAGTTTATATACATAAGAGAGGGAGGAAGGATGAAAGAGAATGAGGGAATGTTGTATATGCGTGTGGGGTCAAGGTTGTTAGAATGGGTTGGGTTTTTAATGGTGTACAAGGAAAGGAAGAACCTGATTTTAGCTTAGTAGTCAACTTAGAAGTATTCAGTTTAGAATCTATCTTCATTACCCCGGGTAATGGGTGACTAATCACCGTGTTAGGACTAGATAATAGACGAGGTAATATTGTATTGCTCAATTAGTATTTAGTGTCACACAGTTACAGAAAGCTGCTAGTTTTCAATGTGTGTGCCTTACCATGCGAGCCCATTGCCTAGAGTTAACAGTTGTTCTACAATTCATATATATCATGAAGAGCTTACTCATATGCTTCTTTTATTTGTAGCTACCATTTGGCAGAGAAAAAAATTCCCTCTATTCATGGGCATACAATGGGACTAAAAATGGAGCAGTTCATATTCGATGCATTTCCTTATTCTCCTTCTACGGCACTGTTTGAGGTGAAAGCATCTTTTGTTTCCTATAATATATGTGTTTATTTTAGTAGCGTTTTTATCACCTTACTGGTTTAATTTTTGTATTTATAACTAGATCTTACGAGAAGAAGAGTTTGCACCAGTGAAAAATGCGAATGGGTCAAATTTTGATACTCCAGATAGTGCTAGGCTTCTTGTTCTTCGACTCCATGCTCGCTGGGTAGTTGCAGCGGGTGGATTCTTGACGCATTCAGTGCCCTTATATGCAACTGGTATTTGTATATGCATACTAACTCTTTTGAAATGACAGTGTTAAGTTTTTCTGATGTAATTTATGTTCGACGTTGAACCCAGGTGTGGAGGTATCACCACTATGTTCATATGCTGGAGAAAACCTTGAAGCGATATGCCGTGGAAGGACATTCCACGCACCTTGTGAAATTTCTTTCTAATTCAATAATCTATTTGTGAGTTACCGGCTTTACACTTCGCATTCAAAATGAGCTTCATTTTTCTTGTACGTTGTGTGAATCATTTAATGCTTTGTGACATCAAATACCCTGAAGTGTCTCTTTGGCTTTGTTAATATTATATTTTTCGTATTGACCATCTGTGTGGTCAGCAGGAACTTTATTTCGACAACTCAATTCCACGCTTCAAATTGTTGGAATGTTCTCATAATTGTTACTATTTTCCTATTGCTCCCATCACTATTGGCCTACGAATAGCATCATCGACCATTGTTTTTTGAAGTGTGCCGCTTACAATTATTCAGATGGGCTTGAAACGGATATTAGTCTAGAGAGCAAGGTCACATATAGATTCAATTTTAAGGTATTCAATTTGAGTCACATTTTCTTTGTTCTCTCATCCGAGAAAATAAGATTATAAAAAAAATAAATTGTGATCCAATATAGATTTCAAAATAAGCCACTTGTTTTTTTTTTTTTTTTTTCATCACCCGAAACTTAGAGCTTTTGCTTTTCTAAACCCGGAACAACATTGACCCGTTCATAGTCTGCAACATCGAGATATATCAAAAAAATAGAGACATGAAAAATGTCTACAAAATTAATATGCTACAAGTGAATTTAGAACCTAAAATATTGTGTGGATTACATTCAAACTTTCGATCATCACGCCACCCCTGGAGAACCCACTTATGGTTTTATCTATTCTTACTTTCATTCTATGTTTAAGGTTAAATCATTTGGGTTTCACGTTCCTCACTATTTCTAAATGCTTGGTTTTCAATTTTCTTTTGGTAAAAAAGAAAAAGAGAAAAGAAGTCGGACATAATGCCATGAACTCCAAAAATAAATGGATTGTAAGCACCGAAATAAAATTAGTCTACAGGTTTCATAGGCTCCATAAAGCAGCAAACTAACAAATGGGCTTGTCGTCTTGGCTTTATTGATACAATATTACACTGGTTTATAAGTTTCTTACAAGGGGATCACTCCCATTCACAGATCAGTACAACACTTAAGCCCAAGAGTTTTGAGTTTCTCCTCATTTGTAAGGTGGCACTCCCAGAAATGACTCCAGTGAAGCTAACTGTTGCTGGAGGAATCTGTAGACTGTTCCAGTTTCCATGGCAGCTATTCTAACAACAGTGCCAATTCCCTGAATGTAAGAACTAACATTTAGAATTCGAAGTCCACTTAAGAGTTACTACTCTAATTGCTAACAGTTACTGTAACTAACCATGGGGCCAAAGACGCTAGAAGAAACAAGGATTCCAGGTTTGCTCTTATTCATTTGGGCTCCACGGGCAGAAGTGAAAGGAGAATATAATTGGCCACTCATCATCTTTTTCACATTTTCTCGAACTTCGTCCTGGATTTTCTTAACCCTTGGCCTGCAATGGAGCCACCATCAACAATTATGTAAATGAGAGAACAAATTACCCGATCCTCATATAAAAAAAGGTTCAAAGAACAGCGCTAGCCACACTGATGTTCACGTGTCTCTACCCCAAAATTACAACCATTGCAATGATATGGTATCCATGCATACGTTCTATTATAGAGTTCGTGCTTCCTTGCTCTAGAAGCACCTGCAACAAGACAAGATACGATTTAAAAAAAGAAAAAGAAATGAAAAAAAGATATCACCCAGACAAATAAATTAAACTGCATATTTATTCAACAAAGTTCTATCTAGGATCCCAGGATAAGATCACAATCCAATATATATGTTAGCATAAAGCACGCTTCATGAACAAAAGGAAAATATTGAAAAGCCTATGTCTTAACCTAACTACTATATGATGTATGTAAGTAAGACAACAAAGTAAGAAGGGAATCTGTTCCAGCACAGTTGGTGAAACGCTCTAAATTTGGAATCAATCACGATCCCTCACTATAGCCATAGGAGTATCTCGTGATGAAAAAAGTTAAATTTTTAGATAAGATATTACCTTTAGATATAAGATTACATGGTGATAAAAGAAAAGGCCTTTGCATTCTCAGGCCATTATTTTCATATAAATTTACGATACATCTACATAAAATAATGGCCGGGTGGGAGATAAAAAAAAGTCCTGTGATTGTCTGTGATATGAATTAAGCTTTGCCCGAAAGTGAAGGGAAAGTCTCAACTCAACAAAGAGATATACTTGAGAAGCCTTTGAGAAAATAATGGAACTAAAAAAATTGCAAAACCTGAAAAATTGTGAGTGACAGTCGTATCAAGATGAGTTATGTATGATTTAGTGCAACTCTTAAGATTTGAGACAAACGAGGCACTTTTAACATTACCGTATCAAAAAACAATGGATGGCCATCTTCTGAGATTATTTGATTTGTGCTCTTGAAAAGATTAAACTCCCAAATTTCTCCGCTTCCATGACGCCCACTCGTAAACCAATCAACAAGAACCAAACTAGAGCCTGAACCAATTCTAAAGACTTGTTTTTGTGCATATCTTGCGGTGGCGAAGCATGTGACAGGATCTGGAAGAACAGCCAAAAGGGCATCACTACCAATCCTTGCCTACTGCAGACGAATGTTCAACTACATGAAACTATACACATGAATATCTACATAAACATAGAAAGAATTTAAAAAGAAAAAACGAGAGATGCAAGTAGTTTCACTTTCAGAGCAACTAATACTAAGGTAGATTATAAACAGTGATCAGTTTGTTACCTCCAATAGTTGTTCAGAGCGTTCTTCTCCCCTGGACTTGTAAACCTAGAGCAGCATATGATAGCAAAATTGGAAACCCCCATCCGCAGGAAAATCAATTACAACATATTTTGCATGATGGATATCAAATCAAATCCACTAAACAAAAAAAAAGGAAGTGGCGAATAATCTGAGGAATGATCACCTTAGTAGAAGACTGGGTCGTTAAGACTGCAGTGCAGCCATGTTTAACGGTCACCTCGCACGAAATTGAATCTCCCTGCATCGTAAACCTTGTCCCGAATTAAGAACGAGCAAAGAACAAGTCTGGGAAATAAGTTGAATTCAAATAACAAAAGAGAATGATAAATAGATCGTACAGAGACAATGCCGCCGCCATAATTGAGGGTGTAAATCCAAATAACATCCGTTTTTGAAGGACCAACCTAACGAGAAGAACCATTACCGGCGATTCAATAATCGTGATACATTTGAATTTGAGTAATGACGGAGAAGAAAAGAAGAAGTTGATTAGAATAGAAGACGGTATAAGGGGACCTTTCTGGGAATGATGAATTTGATGGGATACTTGCAAAAGCATCTCGTGACGGCGGATTTTCCTCCAACTTTCTCGATCACCACCGCACCGTCGACTTCCATCCTCGACCGAACCAAATGCATTACAACGGAGAGCAGAAGAACAATTAAAGGCCGAACTGGATTTTGAGCCGATTTTATTGGGCTCTTTCAAGTTGGGCCCAACACTGGTGTATCTGCTTCTTTTTTTAAGTTGGGCCCAAATGACGGCCATTTACACAATATATATATATATATATATCTTTTTTTTGAAAGAATTTACACAATATATATACATATATAGTTTTGAGTAAATGATTTGGCGGGCTACGAATTTACACAACAATGTACAAGTGCCTGTTGGTTCAGCTGAATGTGTATGCATATAATGTTCAAGTTTAACAGAGTGTTGAGGGCTGCTCCCAAGGTAAAACTTACGGAGAAACACATGAGTCTAACCTATATTAATCAATTCTTGTCATGGTAGTTGAATGAGTCGAATATAGTTTAAGAAAAACTATTGTTACGAAAACAGAATAATAATCGAAAGAAATTTATATAGAACGTGAAGAAGAACTCACATATTTACGTAGTTCACTAACGATATCCTTCTAAACTCAAATTCCAAGCACATAAATTTTTAAGATGACGTAAAAGAAGAAAAGTGAGAATAAATTAATGTATGATATGATGATCAAATAACATAATCTTGTCAGTCAGCTGTCTTCTCTTACCTTTCCATCCAAACCGAGTCAAACAAACATACCCTTAATATTCAAGCTATACTAACACATAGGGTGTGTTTGTTTTTTGTAGAAAATAGTTGAGTGCAAGAGTTAATGATAGTTTGGAGTAATTGTTTAAGGATTGATATTAGTAGTGGTTAATTTGATGGGTTACTATCAAATACAAACGATTGATTTTTGAGAAATATTAGCTAACCACTCCTCACTATCAAAACAAGCATAGCCTTAGAGAGTTTTCACATGTATACTTCAAAAAACTAATTCGCAAGGTCACCAGCTTGACCGGTTAGAAATGGCATATGAAGGTCCTTCAGGTATAGAATATTTTTCTTAAAAAAATAAGTGGCCAACCAATTACAATTGCACCCTATGTTCCACACATGTGCCCATTTCATGATTCATAGTTTGAAATTGGATGAGATCAGTTAGAATTACCAATTGAACCATTAAATTTAAGTGACAAATTAACTTGAAATGAAACGTTGTTTGTAGTTTGTAAGTAGGTTACTTGCCTAAAATTTTAAAAAATATGGATAAAAGTAAAGCTTAAATGAGTAATTGGTCTCTCCTAAAAGGTGAACAAAAAAAAAAGGGGGCAAGATTTCGATTGACTTCAATAGAAACATGAACAAGAATGAATTTTCAAAATTAGCCACAACATTAAATCAATCCATCTACATCTGTCCCCTAATTTTGTTATTTATCCTTTCTTTTTCCTTTTCATTTTCCAAGAAGCATAAGCATCTTTTCACATTAAAAAAAAAAAAAGGATTTTCTATTTTAAAACGAGGGATGAAAATATGATAGAAAATAGAGGGAGCAAGTTTAAAAAAAGGGCAAAGTCATTCGATGAATATAACAAGATCTACCCAAAACAAGGGAAAATTAAAAATAATTACTTGACTTGATTATTTGTGTACATATTTAACTGCATAAGAAAAAAAGAATTATAGACATATCCCAAAGAACCTTTTTTACTGCACCTCCCACATGATCTCACATCAGAGAGTTGAATTATTATTGAACGCCTGCAAAGCCATGATCTGCTCCCATTATGATTACAAAAAAAAAATTAATGTACAAAATCGGAAATTAAATAAAGTCATACCCAAGTATTGACCAACGACGTGCTTGAATTTTGACCATTGTCATTCAATCATTTTTAGTTTTTTCACCAGGTTCAAGATATAAGGCGTATGTGTATGTGTATATATGAGTACCGGATCAAATTTTCTCCCCACCAACCAATTGCAAGACCCAGACGATTAATTCTTTAGCCAACAGCTGATATGGACGGAAACAAAATCATGAAACTAATGATATTTTCATTTTATATTAATATAATTTTGTAAGATTTTAATTTCGTATAATATAAGTCCCATAATACAGTATCAAATGATTTGAAACTAACAAAGTTGTAGGATAATTGCCTATACAATTTCCTCCTAGCATTGTATTACTCTTCTAAAAATTGGTATTATAGTTGAGAAAGGTGGAAGATATATGTTAGTTAATACTAGATGGTGTGTCATTCTTAAAACTAATTGGTTATGAAAAGAATAACCCACTTTATCTTATAAATATGTTGAAGAATCCTTACCTTTTTAATGTGGGATAAATGTCTACATGGTGAGTATCTACAACCCTAAACACATTTAATAGAAAGTTTGCCCATTTGGCATTTTTTGTTAAAAATTTAGAAGTAGAGATAGTAATAATTAGTTGTTTTTTTTAAGTAGAAAATTTGAGCAGATGGCTTCTTAATTATTTTAATGTATTTTATGTTGATTTAAGCATAATTAATTGAATTCAGCTTTTTATGGTTGAAAAAATGCATCTTTTTGGTTCATTATAAGCACAATCATGCCCGATTTCTGAGTTTATTTCCGATCTTAAATATATTAGAAGTTAAAACAATGTGATTAACAATTTTATCTATCACAAAGAAATTTGAATTAAGTACTATTCAATAGTTATCAAGAATTAGCATATTGTTGCAACGTTATTGAAAAATTCGTCTATAATTCAATGTTAAAACATTATATTTGTAAGTAAAAAAAAATGCAAATTTTGAACCAAATTTTTTTTTTTTTAATTTGGAAGTTGAAGATTATTCAAACTTCCTACCTTAGAGTCATTGGTACATTCGAGAGATGAATGGTAAGTTTGATTGAAGATGATGGTTAATAATTTATAAGAATATATTTTTTTAAATTAATTGTATAGAAGTGTCCAATAATATTTTACAAGCTAGAATTGTGTAGAAAATTTTTCAATAGAACATTTTCTTTATCTAACAATTAAGTAGGAAAGAATAATTCAAAGGAATGAATTTTGAATATGAGCGTACATTTATGTCAATTGACACTTAAAAAAGAATACTATACTAAAAAGTCAACCAATAACTTTTTAATTTAATTTGACGCTCTTACAAATATACTATTATAAGACACTAGTCTCAAATTTAATCTATTAACTCTGAAACAATCAAATAATATGGTTGGAATTGTACTAGCCCTAAATTTTAAGACAATTTTATCAGGAATCATACAACTAAAGACAGAGACATTAGTATTTCTCCCAACTCTTCAATATTACAACAACAACAACAACAAAAAAAAGAAAAAATGATTAAGTGGCCGCTTGTGACTTATCTTTCATGTATTTAATAAGGTTTTATTTTAATATTGTTGTAATGTCCCTCTTTAATTTTGATTATGTATGCACAGAGAATAATAAGGGCAGGATTTTTGTTGGATTACTGCTTAACTAGCTTTGTTTATATATATATATATATATATTTTGGAGGTAGTAAGTATGCACTTAAAGAAAAACACTAACACCGAAGCAAATTAATTGGATGATATATATAAAATATGATACCGAAAACAAAGTAACAGAGTCATATTCAGGAAGCAGCAGAAAAGTAAACACACAAACTCAATTATAATTCAGCAGTTTTGGAAAATATGAATATAAAAATATATGGTAATTTAATTTTTGAGCTTAAATTAATTAAGTGTAGTGATAAATTGGCATCCTGACCAGGTTGAAATTCTTGCACGAATATTCCATTGCCTCCAACCCTTGTGATCTTTGGTTACCCATATCCATCATTTGCACTCTGCATGATTCATCATTCAAACTAATTAATTACCACATAATTTGTTTTTACTTCAATAACATATCTTGTTTTTTGAGTTCACACATCAACCAAATATCTTAATTCACTGAAAAAAAAAAAAAGAGAAAAGAGTAATAAATAGAGTAAAATTAGGAGAAAAGAAAGTGGGCATTGAATTAGGGGTATTATACCGTACCATTAGAAGCTGGAGTAGGAGGAGTAGTAGGGCAGGAGGAATGGAGGTTGGGCTGAAAGGGCTGCAGGCGAAAGGGGTTAAGGTCCAGGTCCAGAAAGGGCATGAGGGGCGGTGGGGGCTGATGTTGAAGATCAACACTACTACTACTACTCATCATAATATTATTGTTAGGCGCTGCAGGTTGTTGTTGCTGTTGTTCAAGATATTGATAGTGCTCAAGTTGGAGTTGAAGTTGTGGCTGCTGAATAATATTCATGTGATGATCACTACTCATACTACTGCAGCAGCTGAACCCAAACCCAATCTGATCAAATCTATGCGCCTGCGCCTGTTCCTCTTCTCTTTTTATCTGCATCATCGCCGCCGCTACCTGCTGCTGCTCTTCTATCGCCATCTGCTGCTCTTTTATCTACCACAAATTTTTCATTCCTTCATTCTTCCCTATATATATATATATATTTCTACCTAGCTATTTTAATTTCTATATTATAATATAAACAATAGTAATTAATTACCATATTGTATATCTGCTCATTTTCAGTCTCCAACATTTTCTCCTACACACACACCATGCATGCGTATCATCATTCAAATTAATTTTTTTAAAAAAAACTTAATTAATTAAATGATCCATCATTCATGAATTACTAACCTTTCTCCGCAGATTCTCCACATGCTGCCGTAACACCTCTGACTGCAATGCCAAAACTCTGATTCAATTTGAATCTAAATTAATTAGTTAACTAATTAATTGTACGTACCTTTTGAACTCTAATTCTGTTGAGAGCGTTTTGGAGACGGTTCTCCATTTCGTCCAGATCGCCAAGCGAAGAAGTGCTGAAGTCGTTCTCCCCGGTGTACCGTTGCAAGCTCAGCTCAAGCTCGTCTGTATCTTTTCTCATTATCCTCACCCGCCTTTCCAACTCTTCCTGTATATATATATCATCATTAATATTTTATTTAGTTTCTACATTATTATTATATCATATCATATATATGTGGTTAATTACCGGGTTATTCATATTATTTTGGACCGCCGGAATCATGCCTTTTGAGATCTGGTACCTCCTCACTATTTGATCCATGCTGAATCAAAAACAACCATAAATTAAATGCAAACACAAACAAAAAGGAATATATACACACATAATTAAACACAATGTTGTAGTACGTACTCAGTTGATGCTGTGCAGTATTCAAACAACTTGCCGCTACTCGAGAAGATGATGAGGCCGATGTGAGCATCGCACAAAACCGAGAGCTCATGAGTCTTCTTCAACAGCCCAACTCGGCGCTTGGCGAACGTAACCTGCCTTGTCGTTCGATTTTCGATCCTCCTGATTGCGATTTTTCCTCTTCCCATTTCAACTAATTCTCTCTTTACCTATTTTTCAAATACTATCCGAACACTGGAAAATCAAATGTTAATGCCCTAATCTTCAAAAAAGAAGTGCTTCCTTAAAAAACAATGCAACACAGAATTAAGAAACGTTCGTCAAACTTCTTCCAAACATGATCAAAACTTAGGGTTATAGTTATATACATAGAGAAAGAGAGAGAGAGAGATCTGTATGTGGGGGGGGTAGAGAAATAGATGGAGACAGATCAGAGATAAGAGTTTTTGAGGAGGAAATTAAAGCTGAACTTATTAGGAGAGATTAAATATTCCAATAATCCAAATGAAAGGAAAAAGATTTTTGTTGTATGCTCTAATTTTGAATAATGAAAGGAAATTTTGTTTTTGTTTTACCTCTTACTAATTGTTTATCTCCTGGGGCTTGGGGAACAATCTCTCTAATTAGTTCATAATATTTGTACTGCCTGTGCTAGCTATGGTCATCTCCAAACCCTTCCAACTGTATTATTTCCTTTATTTCCCAAACTGCCCTTTCTTTTTCAAATAATTAATAAATTGTTTTAATTGTGTGTAGCGTGCGAGTAATAATTTTGGTGCAAACAAAACAAAATGAAATAGAAAAAGAGGAAGTACAATGGTGACAATTAACAACTCTCTGAGCTGCTTTCTGGAATTTGCCAAACTGGGAAGTTCCCTTTAAAATAATGTCCTTCCCTTTTTCCAATTTTTCTCTCTCGGCTTTCCCACACATTATCTCCTTCTCTCTCTCTTTTTTGTATCATGGATTTCTTTTGTTTAGATACATTAATTTTTCGTCTAAAGTACAACTCAAAGTCACACACTCTACATAGATGACATTACGACGACTCAAAATACTGATCAAGTGGATGCTAATGTATCACTAGAGCGAGCTGAGTTATATGCTCGGCCCATTTTTAACAGTTAAATATATACTCAGCAACTGTAATATTGGATTATCTATATAAGACGCGGTGATGAATTAATTAATTTAGGGTTTATAAGGAGAGAGAAGGGGGAAGTATAGAGACAGTAGTATTAATTAATTAAGAGTGAAAGAGAGAGTTTATTACTAAAAATGGAAAACGAACAGTTTTACGTCCACTTCAGGTTTTCAATTTCACATGGAGATCAGTTTTACTCTAAAATATTCCTAAATTAAACCCTACAACTCAAATTCACCATCACCCTCTGCCTTTTTCAAATATGAATGCACTCACAACTATTATTCGAACTTATTCTCTTTCTCCATTTATTCTTTCTTCATACTTTTGACTCTTTCCACCTTCCTTCCTTAATTATATACACACACACACACTTATCCTCAGTCATTATTGTTATATATTCTCTTATTATTCTACTCATTATATACTAACTATTATCATAAATTAAAACTATTTGTCCTTGTTTTATGCATACAAAAATATTATACATATTTTTTTGCCTTTTTATACTTTTTTTAATGTGCTCACAGAATTATTTGTGCATTCTAATTGAAAAAAACACTGTTTCGTGAATAAAATCCTATCCGGCCATTTCAATTCCTCTCTCATTTTTTATTTAATTTTTTAGTAATCGAGTGGTTTGACGTCTACTTATTATTAAAAAACTGGCGTCTCTACGTGTTGAAAACTCTTATACAAATTGAGAGCATGAGATTTCCTTTAATTTTTTTTCTTTTTTGAATTTTAGAGTATCAATATATAAAACCTTAAAATTAATTGAAGTGTCAATGTCAATTATTGTCGTAAAACTTATACCTTGGGAGCATGTGATTAGTGCAGGAAGAGGTTGGTTTGATGTATCTAGTATCAATGAAGATGATTCTCATCACTCATATGTCCATTAATCTTTCCATCATTTAATCAATGTGGATCAATGTGGGACAACTTTGTTTGCATCTCAACAATCCTCCACAAGCCTCTCTGTGGGTTCATCTTCTGTGCTTGGCACATGATGATTCAACTCAATTCTCCCTTCAAACAAAGTTCTCCATCGAACCTCTCTTTGGGCTCATCTTCTATATGTTCAGCACCTGAGAATTATACTCATCCCCTCGAACCTAACTCCTCTTTCCTCGAGAACATCAAAATGGTCCTGGGATCAACGATAATGATTTGTATTACCGAGAACGAGATGACATGCAAAATGACAAAAGTTAAGCACATCGATATGGTGTGAGCAACAAGGCCTTCGATGATTAAGTCAGTAATGTATATTTGGAGAGTGTTTAAAGGGATTTTGCTAGCTTAGGAATAGCTCACTTTAGCTTATAATGCTTGGAACAACTTGGATTGGAAGATGAGACTTCCGACATTTTTTTAAGGCTTTGGAAATGTAACTGTTATAGCGCACTTAGTAGTAAAATAGCTAGTTGTTGTAACGTCCACCATTAAAACTGGAAATAAGTATTAGCGTTACTCTCAGATGTTACAACTTGGGAATGTAACGACATGGTTGTTACTTGAACTCGATCGACCTTAGAGGGGGAGTCTTGACCTCCATGGCCGACCCTCGTAGGGTCCTATCCCTCTCTACCGAACCAATAGAGGGGGGGGGGGGGGTTGGGCCGCTCGATGTAACCTCTGGTCGTTGCCACTTGAAAGGGCAATTGTCTTAAAGCGTTACTTAGATTTGATCAACTCCTAGGGAAGAGTCCTAACCTCCATGATTGACTCCTGTGGGGGTATTGGCCCTCTCGACTAAACCTTTGGGGGTCGGTTTTAGGCTTGACTGACCTCCGAGGAACCCTGACCACCATGGCCAAATCTCGGGGGGTCGTGGCCCTCTTTGTATAACCTCTGGTAGTTGCCGCTTGTAAGCGCGACGGTCCCAAGTGTTACTTGGTCTTGGTCGACTCCTAGGGTGGAGAGTTCTAACTTGCATAGTCCACCCCCGAGGATTCTAACCTTCTGTTGGCTAACTCCCAAGAGGGTCAAATTAGACTCGAACGACCCCTTAGGTATCCTGGCCTTTTTTGACCGACCCTTTGGGGGTCGGAGTTGGCTTGGCTAGCCCTAAAAGGTCTTGGCCTTCTTTGGACGATCCCCTTAGGGGTCAGAGTTAGGAGTGTTCAAAGAACCCGACAACTCGAATAACCTGAACCAACACAATCCAATTTGACGGGTTCGGTTGAGTTATCAACTTATTTTGATTGGGTTGAGTTTAAGTAAATAAAATAATTTTCATGGATTGGGTTGGTTCTTAGGTTGACCTAAAATTAACTTGGCTTGACCCAAGCTAACCCGAATTTAATATTAATTTTTTAAAAATATTTTTTATCTTATAACATAATTATATATGTATATATTTATTTTATTTTATTTTTAATTTTTCATTCTCCAAAAAATCTTAATTTATAGTATTTATGATATATATATATATATATAATCGTATAAATTAAAGTTGTATAATTAATTAATATTATTATGTTAATTTTTTATAAAAAATAATATTTGAGTTGAAATTAAAAATGACTCAATAACTTAACTCAATTGGAAGATATATGTATTTGGTTGTTAAAATCATGTCTGCTTTACATAACATAATCAATATTATATTAATTTATGACGTAATTTCATTTTAATTGTCAAGTATAGCTTTTTGTCATTTCATTATTTAGTACTACTTGTCTACTTATGCTACAATAGGACGTTTCTCTTTCCGTAGGTTAACAAAATAGTTTCAGGGTAGTTCCATTTGTTCCAGTCAATGTATCAACCTTGTCTTGGACTGTACAAAGCTAAGGAGTTGTTGCAAGTCTCATCAACTGGAGCTCACCAAGCAAATATAACTCAGGTTTTCTGAAATTTAGTAGTGCATTAATCGAATAAGATAGGTAGATTCAGATGACTTTATGTCTTAACAAACACATATACTTTATTTCATTAGACTGACCTAGATTATACTTGTTGCTGTGGCTGCTAAAATATGTTTGTGTGTGTGTGTGTTGAAAAAGGTGGACTCACAAAGCAAGTGTTGAGAAAAGAGGCAGCAGATTGGATGCAGGGGGTTTTGAAGCGAAAGGTGATGCCATCAAGCGCAAGACAGGCAATGTCTGGCTGCAGTGCAGTAAAGGCTGCCAAGTATCTTACAAGTAGACTCTACAAGGCTTGGAAATCCTGGAGATGAAACTCTCAATTCCTTTTCATTTAGTATGCTTTTTAACTATTATAATTATGTGTTTAATAATCCTTCATTTCATTTATTTTATAAATGAATTTCATTACCCTTTTTAGTTTCACATTAATTTCGTATTTTATTTCATAGAGAGAAATTTCGCAATAATGATTTATTCGATGTAGTTAATTTTAATTATAAAAAGAGGGGCATTTACAATCAATTTCCTTCTTCGTTTTCTAAAATTTTAAATTAAAATTATATCATATTATATTTCTCACTATGACTAAATAATTCATTTCTTTACGTTTTAAAAACTGAACATGAAATATTTTTCCAAAAAGAATAAAAAAAACCAAGTTCTCAGTAGATACACATTAAACAGTCCGAATGTACATGTTCCTTAATATTAAAAAACTGGAGTTAAAAAAAATGAAAACGTCATTGGTAATTGTAACTAGGAAAACTGTTAAAGCGCTTCCATCGGAACGTGGGCTCAGCCCCAAAACAAAATCAGGTCTCGAACACGGTGAAATAGTAATTCATCCTCATTGCCTGGACGGCCACCCCAAATGCCTTTTCAAATCTGTCCTCTTTTAGTCCATGGCCTAAAGTATGTACTTCGATAGGTTCTGACAAAGCTTTCTTGTTTCTTTTCAGTGAACTTCTACGGTTTTGCTGCAAAAAATGTGTACACCTGTCTGTAAGATACTGGACGGTTAATACAACGGTAACGTCAGATGAAAATTAAGAAGAAAAACGCTAGCAACCACCTGAAGTTGGCCATCTTCTTTGGCCATTACCAACAGCGGGTGTCATTGAGATTCTTCCTTTTCCCTTATAACAACTCAAGGACACCCTTTTTCAAAAGAAAGAGAAGAAAAAAAAATACAAATCAAAGGACACAGTTGGTACGACTTATGGATGTGTGGATGCATAATGTATTTGCAAGGCAAACTAGTGAGAAATAGGTTTGGTGTTTGACTTTGTTATATATGAAATTCATTTCATCACAGATATTTAGACCCAGTGCAGATGACATTTTAGAGTTTTTTCATGAGTGTCTGGACCAGGTTAGGATATGCAGTTTAACCCAACAATATTTGGATGTAATGTAAATACGTAGAAAATTAATTTTTAGATAGGTGGTCTAGATTGAACTCATCATCACCACTTAGTCTTAACCTCTAGGTAACTTGATGATGGTTGACATTTTAGAATAGTACTTCTTACATAGAAATAACGAAAAGAGGTTAATACACCAAATTACAAAATATCTTAAAGAGAGAAACCCAAGAGTAATTTGGACAAACACCATGAAGAGAAACTAAGAGCATAGCTTCAAATCCATCCATCCAAGGAAGATGCTTATTCTGGAAAATCTTTGGACTCCGCTCCAACCATAATTCCGAAAGATCTTTTTTTGTTAAAGACTTAAGAGTAGTAATTAAGTGGTTTCTCTAATTGAACCTTTTAAAATGCTTTAGAATTTTCACGAAAGATGTAAGAAATATTATAAGGATATTAGGGCTAATGATTTTACGTGGCAATTTCAATTGGTCAGCCTCATGCCAAGAGAAATTGAAGCATGTAGGAACAAGGCATTCAACATTAATTATGAGGACTGGAATTCCACAAACCTCGCTTCACATTTTTGTCAACCAAAAGAAAAACTTGAAGTTCAAAGAGAAGGCATCCATACCATTTCGTACTCTTTCATCTACTTTAAGCTGAGATTTCTCCACTGACCAGGCTGAGATTTCTGTTTCCAACAAAGAATCGATAATTTTTTTAAGAAAAGAAAAGAAGGAATGCTACATAAAATTAAACAGTTTAAACGACATCGACAAAGAAAACTGAAAAATGTCGCAGTCCCAACATATAATGTGTTCATAATTAAATCATATTCGAAATGCAAAACAAAGCATCGTCAAGTCGAAATGGAATTTATCTTTGGCTCTAAAATTTTTTGCATTAAGCTCTAGCACAATTGAACCACACCACACAAGAATCTCCTTTCAGTGCTTACTGAGCAAAGAAATAAGTTTGTTCCCAAGTGACTGAAAGATGAAAACTCTCAAGGTATTTCGCGTGAAGAAGGCACTTGATATTGAACACTAGAATTATGTATTCAAGGTGAAAGGAATCAAATTAACTGGTGGCTCAAGATTAGCATCATGAAAACTTCATATTCCCTATGGAGGTGCTATGAAAGATACCCAACTCTATTGACTATTCTAGAAAGGGAAAATGGGGAAGTTCCTTATAGGTTAGTTAGCATGGGAGTGGAGAGGGAACCTCTTGTGGTTATAAAGAGGTATGGAGAGGGAGGTTATATATTGAGTTAAGTCTGAGAACTTAGAGGGAGAGAATCAGTGCTCTTGAATGACCGGATAGAGTAACTTTTTTTCATATTCATCTTGTAATTAGTGTTCGTTGATTCGTATTAATGAAGTTTTCTGCTGATCATTGAAGTTATATTGGTATTTGAGTACTATTTTCATTCTATTTTGAGTTTACCATTCGTTACGAGTACTTGTTATAGAGAATTGGTATCGGTACCCTTGTATTCTACTTTGTTGAAAGTTGAAACGCTCTTTAATAGAACTTTAGTTTCAAATAGTCAAGGAAAATGATATGGCAAGGCAACAAAATTATAGTAGAAATTGTGTGGACTTATACAACTTCATTTTTTTATGTCCGAGAGTCAAAGCATCGCTTCTCTATACCCGGGGCACCACTGGACCGTCGGGATACATCGGAGGAGCGAAGACACATTTGGGGATCGAGGATGTATACAAATTAATGTCATAAGTGGGTGTCCAAACTGGAACCTCAGGGAGATCATAACCTCGAAGTCCAAGCCCTTAACCAATTGCGCCGCTCTCGGGGACTAAGAAACAATTTGTTTGAAATTTTCAAAAAAACAGAAGAAGAAAGCCCCCAACCACCAGATGGACAAAATATAGTCTATAGATAACAAATATGATGATAACTGAGCATTTAAACAATCAAGTTCATTGGAAACCGTCTAAAAATTAAAACTTGTATGAGACCTGCACATGCATCGAAGCTTTAATGCCATGGAAATAATTAGATACGACTAAGAGTTTCTCACCTCATCTCCAATATCAGAGCAGTGTTCTTCTAAGACAACGTGCTCCATATACGGGACATCTCAAAGTAGTAAAGTGTAGTCCCTAAACTGAAATAGAATGACTGTCACTATTCACAAATAAAATCACATTTAAACAGAAAAATAGAAGTACATAAGAACAGAGACTACAAGTTCAATGCAACCAACTACGGAATGAAAAAAAATAGGCATGCTGCTCATGCATGAAAATATGGATGAAAAAGAAGGTAACACTGTCATATTTACAATACAGAGAGAATCATACGTGATTGTCCATATAAGCTTCTGCAAAACACGTCTATTGTTTCTTGAATCTTCTTTGGTTTGCATATCCTATGAATGACTCTGGACCAAGTTGATGGCTCTGGTGTCAGACATCTTACCAGCATGTCCTCTACAATTTGCAAAGAAGATAACTTTCTGTCTCGCTTGAGTAACCTTACCACGAGCTCATCTAAAAACAGCCTTCCATCTTGTGGTGGATTAATCCTCTCTCTCAAAGTTTCCAAAAAGATATTGCATGTAGCTGAGTCAGGGTCACAACCGCGATCAAGCATACTATTTAGGAGATTAATGGCACGGGTGAGATTACCCTCCTTGCAAAGGGCATTAAAGAGTATATTATAGGTGATCACATCAGGATGGGATTTAGGCCCCTGACATTGCATCTCATAAAAAAGCTTCAAGCCTAGGTCAACAGAGCCAGCATCACAAAGGCCCTTAATCATTGAACTATAAGCCACAACATCAGGTTTAAGTCCTTCACTGAGCATGTACTTCCACACTGTCAAGGCCTCCCTTAGTCTTCCATCCTCACACAGGCCATTAAGTAAGACACTGCAACAAACTTTGTTTTGCCTATTATCCTGACTCATCATCTCTTTCCACACGAGAATTGCTTTCTGGCTGTCACCTTTCTTAAAGAAGCCCTTCATTAAGGAGCTGTAAGCGAAAGCATTTGGTAAACAACCTTTACTTAACATCTCATGTAAAATTTCTTCAGCTTCATCTGGCTTTCCTTCTCGACATAAACCATCTATAAAGGCACCATAAACAACAACGTTGAGTTTGCATCCCTTCTCCATCATTTCTTTCCACAACCTCATAGCATCTTCGGACTTTCCTTCCTTAAACAAACCACTGATGAGGGATGAGTAAATAAATTCATTTGCTTGATATCCTCTTTCTTCCATAGACACCAAAATGTGAGCTCCATCCCCAGCTCTCTTTTGTTTAACTAGACCATTAATGATTGTTCCATACGTGACTTCATTAGGAACACATTTACTCGACACCATTTTATCCAAAAGACTAAGAGCTTTGTCAAACTTTCCCTTTAAGAACAAACCATGAATGAGGGTATTATAAGTCACCGCATTCGGAATACAGCCTTTGAGAAACATATTATCCACGAGCTTCGCTGCACGACTCAAGTCACCATTCTTGCATAGTGCATTAATCAACACATTAAATGTCACTGGATTTGGAAGGCAGCCTTCCGTTTGCATCTCATCCAGCAAAAACATTGCCTCGTCTATCCTCCTTTCCTTGCATAACCCATCCATTAACGTACTATAAGAGAAGACGTCGGGATTGCAGCTCTTAAGCGGCATTTCTCTAAAAATATCAACAGCTCTATCTATCTGTCCTAACTTGCACAATGCCTTAATAATCAAATTATAAGTGAGTACGTTTGGCTGAAAGCTCTGCTTATTGGCATAAAAAATGCGCAGATAAAACTTGAAGGCGTGTGAAAAGTCCCCATGTTGAACAATTACGTTAAGAACTGAATTAAATGACTTTACAGTCTGCTTACAATGAAACTCATTCACCATTCTATCAAAAAACTTAACAGCTTCTGCAGGTAAATGAGCTTTCCCACAAGCCTTGAATATTAGTATAAAACTCCTTTCCATAAGGATACGCCCTTCACATTTCATTCTATCCAAAACTTGCTCTATCAAAGGAAACTCCCCGGAACTTGCATAGTTTTCAATGAGACTATAAAATGTGGCATCCCCCAATCTATAAGAACCCAATTGAGGGCCGGATTTGAATATTTTACCTGATAGTAAGAGCTCATTTTCATCATTCTTTTCCTCGGTTATGCTTGCGGGAGTAGATTTGGATGAAAAATAGAAGAAAGGAGGAAGGCCACGTGCCTTGTGAAGAAGAGCGATTCTTAGAAGATTTGATTGGTGTATTGAACATTTTGGCATTGGGTCGCGGCGCAGATTCAGAGGATTACAGACAAAAATTGAAATAGTGTAGAATCAAGCAGAGAGAGAGAGACACATCTTACGTTGTGGATTGGAATCGAGGTTGCAACTGGAAAGAACTCAGACCCATTTCCATCACCTTCACTCTATGCAAATTCTGCTCAATGCCTGCCTCTCCCCACCTTTAAACCAAATCAAATCGAAACATAGATCAAAACTTCCACACCCCTTCGATTTACTTTTTTTTTTTAATTTGAAAAAAAAAAATTAACTTTTTAGTCCTTACCTTTGAAATTTAGTTCTAAATTTTAATAATATTCACTATAAATCTTTTCTCCTTTTTTTTTAATTGAGATGCTTTATGTTTTAAGTTTCATTTTATATGTTTTTTACATAATTAGTCAAATCATTATAAAATATTACATATAGCCAAACTTTTAAAAAAACAGACCCTATATTAACTAATCTATAAAATAAAATAAAAAATGATTAAATACATAAATACTCTTGCATTAATTTTTCACTATTTTTATATTAAAGCAAAAGCTGAGGAAATTTATTTTGAAATTGTTATTCACTCGTCCATTTTCCTTTAAATCATTTCTTCCAAAAATTGGGAAAGTTTATTTTGAAACTTTCATTTACTCGTACATAGGGGTCGGAATTGAAGAAACAAGTAAGGTGTAAGTGGTCAGGGAATGGAAGGAAGTAGGGGTGATTTCGGTTCAGTTTTCGTTGGATTTGTACCAAACCGATACCCGAACTGATATGTTCGGTTTATTAAAAAATGGATCCGATCCGATGTCCAATAATGATAAAACCATTGGTTCGGTTCGGTTAGGGTCGGTTTTGGTTTTTAATACAATGAGAATTGAGTTTATTTTTCAATTTTTTCATCACTTTTAGTATGCCAGAAACATTTCTCAAAAAAAAAAACCCATAAACATTTCTCAAAATCCACAATGTTCATTGTACAATTTCGTATTCCAAAAATGGAGGCTATAAAATTCAAAGTTTCAAATTGTACAATACCTATTGAAATTCAAAGTTTCAAATACAACATCTCATTAGCTAGAAAACAGAGGAGGCTATAAAGTCATGTCCATGATCCAATATAAAGTTTTAAATTCCAGAAGTACCTACTGAAATAACAGACTTGCTTATGGTTCAAGGCTAAGGATCTCAAATGATATTGAATTTGAAGAGGAGACTTTTGCCATGATGAATGAGGCTAGAGAGGTTGCCAACTCATTTATTTTGGGTTTAACTCTCATTTCAATTTGTCTACTCAAAGCCTACTCCTAGTTATTATGCTGAGTGTTGTTTTTTCATCTACTGGGCAAACTAAGATTCAAAGGATGGTGAAAGAGAAAGCAATTAGAATTGCTGAAGGCAAGGACAGTGTCATTGTTCCTGAGCCACAACTTTTGTCTAAAGAAGCTATTGTAGCTCAAATGAAGGCATTTTTTTATACAATCACAAAAAAATTATAGTTTTAAGGATATTTCTAAAGTTAATCACAAAAATATTATACAATCAATAGGTTCACAACAATATTTTAAATTCTACTCTTGAAAGCAAAATCAAGAACGTTTCTCTCCATTTGTTTACGGACAATCAGACATCCAAACTCAAAATCAAGCCAATGTAAACGAAGGGAATAAAATGAATAGAAAACATTGTTAATAGAAACGAAGAAAAATATAGATTTCTTCTCCTCAATTTTGGTACATTAAAAAAGATCGAAAATCAAAATAAAAAAGAGATAAAACACAAAAAAAAAAAAAAAATGCTAACCTGGAACTTGGAATTCGTCGATAGAGGACTTCTCTGGAAATCGAAGATAGAGGCGAGTAGAGATGAAAATCTTCGAGAAGAACTCGTCGATGGAGGACTTTGAATTCGTCGATGGATTTGGAATTCTTCGATGGAGGGATAGAGAGAAAAATCTAAGATTGAGAGATGGGAATCAATGAATTCGTCGATAGATTTGGAATTCGTCGATGGATTTGGAGATTTTCTAATGAGGCAACTGTGATGCAGAGAAAGGAAAAATTGTCGATGGTTAGGGCTCGGGTTTATATATATCTATATATAAATAGTGTCGGTTCGTCGGGGGTTTTTCGGTTTTTCAATAAAAAAATCGAATTTAACTAATAAATTTTGATTTTTCCCATTCTGAACGGATTGATCCAATAAATTTGTAAAAATCGAGGTTCGGTTTTTCGTGGCTTTTTTTTCACCCCTAGAAGGTACAAATGTGTCTTAATGTGAGCGAGAACCAATCGTTAATTTGGCCGATAGAAAGCTCGGCAAGTGATACCACTAGTATATTTTGAGTTATAATTGATGTGGTAGGCTTGCGCGTCAAAATGACGGATAGTCATACGACTCCAAAATTCAAAAAAAAAACCAACATGAAAAGTAAATTCTATAATAATAAAGCATAATAAAAAGGGGTCGACGACAACGGACAACACACACAACAAGCACAACCGTGACACTTAACTCGTTTATTTTAGTAGTATTCTTTCTACATTATTTTAGTGAATTAGTTATTCGTTATTTATTTATAACGTTTGGCAAATAAATGTACTTAGGGCAGGATCTTGACTGGTTTAATATTTTGAATTATTATTTTTATTGTATATTTTTAATACATTTAATTGCATGTTTGGTTTTGATAGTTTTTATTTCCTACCCTATATATGGAATGATTTAGAACATGCATGAGTACAAACTATTTTGGGCTTGTTGGAGTCCGGCATTTACACTTACTCTAATAATCCCCTACCAAAACTAAGCATAGAGTATTTCTAAATTTTCATCAAAGAAGTTGGATAACTTAAATAACTCATGGTATTGGTAGGAATAGCTTGCGCCACGTCATAAATTAATACCTCTTTACTCTTTTTGGAAAGCATTTTTCTTCTACAAGCCTGAAGACATTTTACGAGCTTTATTAGATAAATTGAAACACCGCCTTTTTGCTTGTACTGTATAGAGAAGGCAGCACCCCAAAGTTATTATTCACTCTTATGCCAAAAAGAGAACTGAACTCCTTTAGATCATTGGCTTTTCCATTTTCTCTAAATAACGACTATTCAAAATTAACATTTTGGTGTGAGACTTTCTCATAATATAGTAGAATTTTTCTTAATTTGAAGTCTTCTTTAACCGCCCTGAAAAATTATCACAAGAAAGATATGTTTGTGCCATGAATTAGAATAAATTAGAAAAATGAGGATATTCGAAATGTATTTTTTGTAAAGTCTATTGAAACCAGGGACATTTTTTCCTTGGCAAACACAACAAGCTTCAAGGGATTCTTGGTGAAATCCGGTAAGGGATAGTGTTAAGTCCGTCTTAACGGCAATCTCATAGATGACTCTTTGCGACCCGTTTGTTTGTAAGTTAAAGTCATTATGCTTTTGTAGTATACTTTTGCCAAAGCCTTAATTATGTGATTGATGTGTCTGTCATTAATTTTCTCTAATATGGTAGAGAGAGAGCGTCTATTGTTCTATATTGAAAAAGTGAGAAAATATTCTAGCACTTATAAGATATGTGAGTTACTCATTTCGTCGCCAATTAATTAATAATGTCTACATCTTTGCGCATTATTAAGATATGTGAGTTCAAGACCCACGTGTCATATTAATTTGTAGACAACTCTCGTGTCTCAATTTTGTTGATGTCTCGCGATGCCTATTCTAGAGATGGACGTGGTTATCACGACTATAGTAGAACAAAAATTTGATTTATGAATTTCAGAAAGGAAAAAAAAAAGATGGTTAGAATAGTTGCGTGGATAGAAAATGAATTTCCATTTAGTATTTCTACTGTGTCATAGTCAGGGCATAAACCTTTCTATATGCATCACATGTAATAATTAGAGTAGATGAAGGTGTGTCAAATGACCGATTGGTTCTCCCAAACATACATGCACCCCATGCAGTAATTAGAGTAGATGTAACACTTAGGACACTACACTTGTTGGTTCCAACAAGTGATCGATTGATTCTCCCAAACATACATGCAACCCACATACATGAAACATTGTTGCTCTCAAACAAATTGAGATCCAAATATTGATTTACAAACACATGCCGCTAGTATTGAACTAGATTATCATTTTAAATATTAATTCTAAATAATCTTATAAACTACATTCAAACAAGGTTTTAACTGCAATCATTACTAATTATTACTTATAAATATTCAAATAAATTATCATTTTAAATACTAATTCTAAATAATCTTATAAATTTCATTCAAACAAGTTTTTAATCGCAATCATTATTAATTATTAGTTCTTGTAAAGACCCGACTCAAACTAGGGCCACTCCTAGGCTAACCATAAATGCATGATTTAAAATGATCATTAAAGCACAGAAAACATGATAATAAATGCCTCATTTAATAAGCAATAACAGTTGTCCGAAAACACGTAAAACGGGTACCAGTTATAAAGAATTCAAGTAAGAAAAACTAGAGAAAACATCTTGCAACAAAAATCAGTTCTTGTAAAGAAAGATTTAGACGAATTATGCAGTAAGAAAAGAAATGCTCTAAACCCGACACCACACATCGCGAGTCCATGGTCTTTCCAACCCCTCCTATCAGCCATCCTGGTAGAGTCCATGCATACATGTGGAGACCACAGAAACAAAATAGGGTGAGTTACTAAACTCAGTAAGGATCTCTAACCGGAATCAACATAACTAAAACGAATAGTACATAAGAATCAAGACATAATAACGCCTAGAGGAAGATGAAGGTGACATCAGGGCTATCCCAAAGGAATATGCCACTCCTGGGTCCCACAAGATGATTTTGTGCACCTCTGGGGCTACCTTGATAGAGAATGCCACTCCCAGGCCTTCAATAGAGTCAACTGCTCGTGAATTGATCGAATACATGCATATCGGCACCAGATATATAAATAACATGAGTAAAACAGAGACAATCCACAAAATACACTAAGACACGACAACCAAAAACACTCAGCATATTACTAGATTTCTCTAGGTTAGCCTACACATGTATTTAATTAATTGTAGAAATCTAAAGTTAAAGGTCTTTACCTTGGCTGAAAAATCACTAAATTCCCCTTAGAGTGCTTGAACAACTCGTCCCAAGGTCGTTTCCAAATTTAGCCAGCCAAAACAGGGCAAAAACAGTTAGAATTTGGCCTAAAAACTATAAAAAATGAACTCGGAACGTCGAAAGTACCCAAAAATCTCTACCCAGAAATTTTTTGGCGAGTCGACGGCAGCGCATGGCCAGAATAGTGGCCGGCAGTGGCGACACGTGAAGGAACGGCGACGGCGCGTAAAATCCACGCGCAGGGGACAGTGGCTGCAGCTTCGGGTGCACCTAGCGCACTCACATTCGCACCCTCAAGCTCTAGCGACAGGACTGCAGGCTCAGATACGCGGGCCAATCCGAAGTTGGGGGCGTCTGACTGCGCCGACGGCTGTCAGCACACGTGGAGGACAATAAAGGGTATAATTGTCATATTTAAAAAATTCCCTCATTTCCTTTACGAATCAGTTTTGGCGACGGCAAGGAAGAATTCGATTCTAGGTGCCTTTGCTTGCATTTCCACTTTCCTTTTGAATGTTTTTAATATATCATAATATCTCCCCAACTCTTTCACAACCTCTCCTCAATTTCTCTCCAACATGTCATCAAACTTCAAATCAAATTTAATATACGATGCACCTTCTCTCATGAAAATACAAATCTCAATTAAACTTGATATTGAATTTAATCTAAAATAAACGTATTATTTCCTAAAATACAAATTCCAATAATTTTTTTGACAACCTCTCCTCCCTCTAATACCAATTCTCAACCTCTCCGCTCTTAATCCAATCAACCCGTATTTATTGGGCGATCATAGTACACTATGTTTCTGGATGAACATTCCAATGCAATGCAAATCTTTAACAAGAAGCTGATAATAGGATACTACCGATGGCGGACCTCACAATGTTCAGCTTCCTGTTCTTCTTCCGCTTTTCACATTCTCATTTCTGCAATTATTTTGCGTCGCTGCTAATTTCTTCGTTTGGTTCACTATGGCCACTCCCAAACCAAATCCACCACGTCTTCAGGTCACATATTCCTTTTCCCTGAACTCTCTGCCGTTTCATTTCGTTTTCCTTCTGTTTTTTCTAGCTAATTTGTACATACTCTTATTTGTATCTACATATCGCAATTCCTTATTTGTTTGGCATCCTATACTGTACTGTAATTTTGGCTTTTCGTATGGAAGTTATTTTGTAATGCCAAGCTAGGACATGTACTTTGGTACTGCTGTTCATTCCTAATTTTGTGTAACTCAAATTACGGCTGTTTTTTTATTTATTTTTTTGTTCGAGGGAATTGCGGCAGAAATTAGTGCTAGCTACAATCTATTTTCAATATCATTACACTCTATAGGGACCATCTCTTCAATGGAAATAAAATTTATATGAATTTGAGATTACGTTTATTTGCAGGGGCAATTTATTGGTAGCAAAGATCATCAACATTTTGATTCTTCGTTAGAAGTCCATGGTTTTAATTCTAGCACCGGTTCCCCAGAAAGCGTACGCAGCCAAAATGCTTTTCAGTCTACATCAGGTCATGGCGATGTCAATATTAGAAATAGAAAACCAGTTTCAAAAACTATCAACAATTTTGATACTGAAGCCCAAATGGATGAATCAGGCTTGGATATTATTTTTGAACCCTTTGAGAGATCATCATCTGGAAGGTGGCTAAAGGGTGGCAAAAAGTTACCATTTTCTTTCCCAACTGTTTTGTCAGATCTGAACCCCGACGATTTGGAAGATCTTACTAATAACAATAATAGAACAAATAAACGTGAGATAATTGGGAACTTTCAAGGATATCACACTCCAGAGAACCCAGCAAGGCCCTCGATTGAGAAATCTTTTAGCGTGAAGAAAAAGAAAGATGACTTCTCTGGCATCTCACTTCCTCAGTCAGCAGCTTCATTTTACAATGGGTGGTCACCGCTGATGGAAGTTTCAGAATCATGTGAAAACATTGAAAAGCTAAATATTTATCTGAAATCCAAAAGGGATGATGTCAATGCTGGAGTCCCTGGCAGATTTCTGCATGTTGTGATAGGGAAAGATGTTTCAGGTCATACTTTTGGCTTTATCTAATTTTATGGATTCAAATTTTTTGGTTGATTAATGCGTTGAAAGTAAAAACAGTATCTCCGTGCACCCTAAAAAATTACCGAATGATTCATAAGAAAATTGCTCAGGAACATAAGCCTACTCTTTAGATATATGTATTGGTTCGGTATAAATTGGAAGGAAACTAGAGTTCTGCTTGAAGAGTTTACCGCCATCCAGTGTCATGGCTAGATCGGCGCCAGAAAATGACCTACTTTTCACCTCTCTTTGCTTTAAATATAGCTGGTAAACTAAACCAACTCTGGAAAACTGGAAATGGGATTAATAATGAGACTGCCAAGTTAAACCAACATAAAAACTTGACTTGCCTCTCTAACTATATGTCTTCCATTTCTTTCTACATCTAACTTCAAGAGGTCTTTCTTCAAAATTGAAAAAAAAAAACTTCTAGAGGTCTCTTAATCTGTCAGCAGAAGACTTCAGAAATCGTTGATTTCCCAATTTTTTTGTATATGTGAGATTCCGTAGCATAATTTGTTTTTTCTGTTGTACCAGAGACCATACATATATCTAATTGAAGATCATCTTGGAAGAGAGAGAGAGAGAGAGAAAGGGATAAAAGAGTGAACGCATTGATAAATGCAACTATATAACTATTAGCATAATGCTTGTTTTTTGATTGTTATACTTGCCAAAAAATATTGAAAATTTCGATTGCTTTCCTGAAATCCTTATTGAATTATTCTTTTGCTAGTAGAACCTATTTACCCTAACCTACTAGCTTAATTGTTTGGTTGATTGGTGATTAACATTATTCAATAAAATCTCATATGAATCTAATTTATTTTCTGGCTTCATCCAGAAGTTGGGTTAGTTGCTTCTACCATTATGTATGCTTTCTACTTGAATGAGACACACAGATATGATGAGTATTGCACTGTACCTGTTATTAACATGAAGAGAACGGATCTAAACTCTCATCTTGAACTTAAATGGCTGCTTGGTTCCTGTCAGATTGATACGCCATCTTTGATTTTTGTAGATGAGGTCTAATCCTTTGCCAAATATCTTAAATTTACACTTAGATTTTTATTTACCCTTGAGCTTTGTCTCTTTTCATAATCTCAATGAAAATTGTTTCCTTGTCCAAAAAAAAAAAAAAAAGTTTGCTGTCCCATATAAAATGATACTTCGAGAAAAGTCTAAATAATAGTTCTTGCCCCTTAACTAAAACATGTATTTTCTATACATCTTCCAACTTCAAATTATTTTGAAATTACCTTTTGAATTGAAGTCGTTAAAAGCTTGACAAGTACAAAATGAGATATTTGTGTATATTTCAATTATGTCTTTAAAACTAAATATCACTTATTCTATTTGTGTTTTCATTTTAGTTAATACACTTATATCTATTTAATGAAGTTACTATAGATGTAGAAGTTAATTTTCATACGGAATAAAGGACCTAATTGTAGGTTAAATGCATTAGAATAAGAAAACTAATCATAAAAATAAAAGATAATAGAAAAAAGACTAATATTTTAATTCAAACACAACTATATCCTACACAAATCTACAGTTACTTTAGAAGATGATTTTAGAGAATTTTGAATGAGCTTATACTGTATGTAAGCATGTCAGAGGTATCCACTATCCAGTGGTAAAGCAATGTGACGGATATGTTCTCTGAGTTTCAGTTGAAAAGTTACCTCATTTTAATACTGATTACTAAATATTTTCACAGATCGACCTATCATATTATGAATTATTTGGAAGTCTCAAGGTAGTTCTGCTTAACAGCTCCAGACTTCCTGCTAAACAAGAGGTAAGACCTAGATGGCAATGGTTTGACAACATTGCTCTGGAAAGCCTGCTCTTTTTATACTACTTATAAAATCTCCATTTTTTTTCTCTTACTACAGCATGCATTAAAAGAAGCAGTTGTTGAAATCTTTAACTGCAATAAGGTGCACAGAATCATTTATTTCGGTTTGAATTAAAGGAATTTAGCTACTTCCTAAGATCTTCAGATAAGAGATAACCATCTCTCTTTTTGTTTTTCAGGATGAACTTGTATATCCTTGGGTTGAGAATATTACAATCCAACAGGTTTGACATCTGTACGGTTTTACATAATTTTATCCATTTGATATTTTCGCTTGAGATTATGAAGCCCATCAAATAGAAGCTCTGTTTGGAAATGTCATGTCACACACTTTCTTTGCCAAGAAATAATTGAAATCAAGAAAGTATGCTTAAGTTCCTCTAGATTTGATTATGGTTATATACCATACATTATCTTAGACGAGAAATGATTTCATTTAAAACAGAAAGACACAAAATAGGTAGAAAACTCTCAACCCGTATGAAGGAAGTTGAGTAAAAAAAAGCCTTCCACCCATATAACATAAATATCAAGGTAGTTTACATTTTATTCTATGTTTCTCTTTGAACTTTTGTCAATAGGTTGTTTTGTAATTATTCTTTTAAGAATAGGCTTCACTTGATTAGAAGTCGTTTTTGTTGGATATCTTCCTTTGTTTGGGGCTCATCTTCTTCTTCTTCTTTTTTTTCTTTTGCCCCTCTTGCTTTGATAGATATAAGCCAGTTGTAATTATTGGGAGTCACTTTTTATTAATCTAATCTCTTTCAATTATCTGAGTTCGTTTGATGCTTTTGGTGAAACTGGCATAATACATAGTCTTCTGACATTATGTTTTTCTGTATTTCTTGACTGAGACTACTTTGCATAACAGGATTGCTCATGCTGTACTCTCATTGCCGAGAAGTTTGCTGAAATTTCACCTGATATTTTGGCTGGGAAGGGATTCAGTAGACTGTTGGTACTCGTACTTATTACTTTCGACTCCATACATGCATATGTACTTCGAAGTTACGGATGGATTTTTTTTTTGGAATTGCAGTCTTTTTCCATGTATAAAAGAAGGCACATCAAGATTAGATACAAATCAATGGGCCCCTAGCTAGTTCAGCATGCATTTTACACTTGCCTCAACCTCAACTCTTAAATATTCATCTTCTCTTGATAGACTTAATGTTAGCTTCAGGGTTGTTCATCTTCCTAGTTCCATGTATATCTCATTTTCTTTCTTAAAAATTAAACCCTTTTGGTGTGTTTTCTCTTACTCGCAGCTTGCTGGAATTCTATTAGATTCAGGAAACCTAACAAGCCCACATTCTACCTCCAAAGATAAGTACATGGCTACATTGTTGATCAACGGTGCTGGTTGGTTTGGATGCAATGGTTTTTATCAGATATGTATGTCTATATTTCCATTCTGAATGCAAATTTCAAATTGTTGTTATTATTATTGTTTCTTTTGATGCTTGTTCTTCTAATATCATCTATGCAGTGAAATACAAGATGTACAATGTGTCCAACAATGGGGTAATTGATATAGTGCTCAAGGATTTCAAGAAGTGGACAAAAGGTGGGAACTTCAAATATAACTTTTTGGTTTGTCATTGTCTAGCTTGTATATATATACTCTTATGTTATGCAACCTCTTCAAAAGTTGATGAAAAAAAAGCAGAATTTTTTGAATTTTTATCGGTCAAATTTTCTTGACTCAGAACTATCATCGATCATCAGATGGTATGGACTCAGGAGCGAACTATTTTCCTTTTAAGAATCTCTAATTAGGGTCAGTTAAAAGTGTGACACCTTAGAATCTAGTTGTGGGAACTTCAAATTGTATCTTCTACTTCTGATCCGGAGGAAGACATCAAAGGGAGATTTGAATCGTGTAACTATCTAGCAAAGACTCAGATATCCTCACCTTTCTCAATTGCCAAAATGTCAATAAATAATTAAAGCTAGTCTTGCCTCCCTTTTTGCCAAACCCGATTATTTTTTCATCCCAGTTGCTAAAGAGGTGAAGAACATACAGTATCATTATATTCAATGAAAACAGTCGGCACCTTGCTTGTTACAGTTCTATACTTGGAGACTTCAAGAAGACGTAAACTTAAAGAATATTGTTAAATAAACCAATAATTTGGCTCTTGGATTAGAGAGACCTGTTTATGCACATCTTACATAATGTCAAGTTTAATGAAACACTCTTGTGAGTATGTTATTTAGTGAATGTTAAATTCTTTGTGAAGAAGTTAAAATTTGACGTTTTTATTTCTAATACTTTGCTATAATTGTTAATGTAAATGTTATTGAGACGTAAAGAATCGTCGTACTTTTATTATAAGAAGTATTGCCTTTATATAGAGTTTACCTCTTAATCCTAATCCTAATGCTTATCCTAATCCTAATCTTAATCCTAATCCTATTCATAATCCTAATCCTAAACCTAATCCATATAATGACTCTAACAGTTAATACTATAAGGTGACAAGTCTTGAAGCTTCAAATCAAGTTAAAAGTTATCTTTCTGATTCATAGTTTTTTGCGGAAAATTTAAACCAGGAACTTTGAATAATGCTGGAAAGAGATTGACGAGGCAAGATCTTGGGATGAGTTCCATTGGAATATCAATTGCTCAATTTCTGTCGCAGGAAGTTAACTCAACTCGAGATATAAAGAACATTCTAAGTAAGTATTTGAAATTTGAAGAAGATTTTCTTATTATATTTCTGTTTTTGTGTTTTCCTTCTCTGGTTTGAAGCATAGTGATAAAGACAAATGTTACAATGTTTGGGGAAAAATTGGAACCCTAATGGTTAAAAGAAAAGAATAAAACGACAACATAGCTCAACTGACATCTAAATGTACAAACGACCTCATGGTCTATGGTTCGAATCCCCGAACTCTCTATATACTAAAATAAAAGACCATTTATGACCTTGAAGGACGTGTAAACCTTATGAGATGCGAGTGAATAGGGAACATGAAGTATAATCTTTTGGTTTCTTTTAGAAATCAGCTTTGACCTCTTTCGAGATGTGTATTTATTAACATTGTTCAAGCAACTTATATCGTTTTCTTTTTCAGGTGTAGAGAAACTTCGGTTGCTTGTGATTGTTTCTGGATACTACGATGCACGGAAAAACTTCAAGGTTGAAAATTGAAATAGATAGACCTTTAATTTTAATTTCCTATTAGATTCAGTATAGTTGTTATCTCTATTAATAATTACATGGTTGGCATTACATTCTGCTTTTACTTGTGAGATGAGCAACAATAAAATTTAGATGGACTGGACACTTGGCTGGAAACAAACGATGCCTTGATTAAAATTCAAATAAAATATAATCAAAATGTTTAGGGGTCATTTTATTGTATGCATGTCACATGTGTTTGGAAGTTAGGACTCGTTAGTCTGTTATTTCTTTCTCCATTACCATGATATGCTCTTCTTTTTTATTATATATATATATATATATATATATTTTTTTTTTTTTCTTTCTTTCTTGCGAGTTATCTTTTGCCATATCTATAACTCTTGGTCATAGATTTATATCTTATAAATTTAGTGGACATGTTTCGGTGCAATGAGGCAATCATAACCTCAATTAGTTTGGGCAGTTGCCAATCACAACCTCAATTAGTTTGGGCAGGCATCGATTTGACTCGATAAATCAATCAAAATAAAGTTTTTCCTTCATCACAATGGAGGAAAAAGTTCAATCAACAACCAAGGATAACTGTGCTTTTTTCTACGTTTCCATTTTTGTGAAATTCGCATTACTAACTGATTTTGTGTTGTTTCTCTTCTTCCCCATTGCCGTTGTCTACTCTACATTCGGGTAAATTTAGAGGGAGATCCTAGCTGTTTCTGATTCTTTGGAGATCATGCAGAAGTTGATTGTCTTTCTAAATACTGATACCTCTCAGTCACAACTACCCCTGAAAGTTCTTCATCAAACAGGTAAAACTTTGGTTCCCCCTTTATAGAAGAAACGTCAACATGTGGTAAGTTTTGTTTTTGCTCCATGTGGCATGCAGCTGATAGCTTCTAGGATCAGTGTGCGGACATATTTATTCAGTTTCACTTAAAAAGTCATCGAAATACATCTTTTTTTTCATCAAAATACATATTTTTTCATGGTTGGCATGCAGGTCTCACAGATGAAATTAGGGCATTTGAGATAAATAAGATTGCATCGAGGAGAACTATCGAACGCCTACTGGAAGAATTTTTTCAGATATGCTAATCTGAGTATCCCAGATGCACGAAACTACTTAATTTTTAAGTGTGTTTATTAATTTCAATGCTCCTTCTGCTTGAATGTTACAGATTTTGATTGTTGGTCAATAATTGGAATTAATAGCTTAACCAATATTGGAGTGGGGGCAACAGCATGTATGAGCAGGAATTAGACTGTAGGGCTTATTTATTTAGATGGCAATATAGAAAGAGTAAAGTGTAGAGATCAGTAAATAAGAGAGAGTGTGATGAGGAGCAGGATCAAAGTTTGGTAACGAAGGCGTGATGGATGCGCATGCCTCCCTTCCATCTGCCACCCCAGATTTCATAAAGGCCAAATAGCAGGGTGGTGTCCTCGGCTGAGATTGGAATATCAATCTCGAAATTGGCGGGAAAGTCGAGAGGCATCGTCCCGAGTTCCCTGGTATTGAGATAGAGCCTCTTCCAAGTGTAGGATCCTGAGTCTCCAACCTTGGCCATCAGGAACACTGGACTGCTGTCCCACCCAAAGGCATCAGAGTTTAGGCTGATGTTGAATCCAATCTTATATCTACTCCCTGCTTTTGCTCCCTTGTATGTTGCTTTCACTTCGAACCACATCACTTTGGTTGCTTCTGCATAGCTCCCATTCCTGTTTACAATTCCACATCATTCATTCATTCCAGATCCATTCGCTACCCATATCATAATAATATTTATAGGGTAAATTTGGTCGTATGATTTCAAGAAAGTTTCAGTTAACTGTGGTTTTAAAATTTAGAATCTAGTCTTTATGATTTTGAAAAAACTAGAATTTAGTCTTTATGGTTTGAAAAATTAGAATTTAGTCTATTTGATTTGATAAAATCTAAAAACGTAATTGTTGGTGGATAAAATATATTAGAAGTTAATTATGTCTCAATAATGAGTGAGTGAGTGAGAGTAAGTAATTTATTGGATAAAAAATGCATCATTCATACATCAGAAATTACATCTATATACTTAATTGATTAGCGATTTACAAACCTCATGAATTATATATTAGGTTTTATCAAACCTAACGACTAAATTATATTTTTTCAAATCCATATTGACTAAATTTTAGATTTCTCAAAACAATATGGACTAAATTTTAGACTTTTAAATCTTAAGGATTAAACTCTAACTTTCTTCAAACTATCGAAATGAAAGTTATAATTTACACTTTTGATATAAATAATACAAAGGCATGCTCTACTTACTCGGCGTTTGGACGCTCAATTTTCCATTGAGTTTCATCGGAGCCCCATGCTATTTTCAGATCTCGTGGTTGTATTTGTACCTTCTCATCCTTTTCCTGTCATAATTTTATATATCAT
>JBBMEG010006880.1:0-35412 GCA_037832605.1 Cyclanthera cordifolia | reverse complement strand
TTCATCAATTCATATACTTTTCATACACCTTCCCTCCCTCGTCTACGCTTAACATCAAATTGTTAAATATATACATTTTTTTAATTCTTTTTTTTAAAAGCTTGGAAACATGTTTGGTGATATTCTTATAATTATTTATTACGGATATTCTTATTCTCTCTTCTAATTTTATTTTTAAAAAATATATTTTTATTCTCTTTTTAATTTTTTTTTGGAAATATATTTCTTCTTTTAATTATAATTAATTTGTGTATTTCATTCTTCGTTAGTACTCTATACTATGTACAACAAATTATGCATCTTAAACATGCTAGCAATTTTAGTATGTACTCGTATGTACAATGGTAGTCATACGTTCTCAATTCATATAGATCGAAGCTATAATGTAAAAAGTAGTTGAGATTAATTGTTGTGTGATCTATTAGATTTGATAATAAAATTTAGATATTTAAATTTTTTTTATTTAACTATTTTTAGACAAGATATTTTGGAATATATATATTGTTATAAGCTAAAAATATCCGAAACACTCGGAAGAGATTGAGACCCGCACGAAGGACAACTAAGCCAACGCCGACCCCCGGGGTTGGCCACGCCAGTGCTCACCTTTGCCGACCCCCCGTGGGTCTGCCTGGCCCCTTGCGGGTCAGCCAAATGGGGGCCACAACCCCCTAGGGGTCGGCCAAGTCCATACCGACCTTCCGAGGGTTGGTCAAGCAAGTCTGACTCCCATGAGAGTCGGCTAAGGAAGGCCAGGACCCCCCGGGTCGGTCCTTGCAGCCTCACCCTTCTCGGGTCCGGTAACGAGTAGGTTAATCCGAGTGAATTTGGCCGTGGAGGTCATGACTCAACCCGGAGTCGACCAAGCCCAAGTAACGTATGGAGGCGCTGGACCTCGTAGCATCCCCGGTTACAACAAGTAGGCCAATCCGAGTGAGTTGGCCATGGAAGTTAGGACTCTTCTGTGTGGACGAGTCGACCGAGTCAAAGTAACGTTTGGGGGCGTCGCACCTCGTGGCGTCCCCCGTTACAATGAGTAAGCCAGTCTGAGTCGGTTGATTGTAGAGGTCCGGACTCTCCCCCAGGTGTTGACCGAGTCCAAGTAACGCAGGCGGACGCTGCACCCTGTGGCGTTCCCAGTTACAACGAGTAGGCCAACCCGAGTGGGTTGGTCGTGGAGGTGACGACCTGTAAGAGTTGACCGAGTCCAAAGCCGACCTTTGAGGAGGGCGGTCGAGTAAGTTGATCCGGGGTGGGTTGGTCGTGGAGGTTAGGACTTTCCTGTGGATAAGTCGACCAAGTCCAAAGTAGCACTAAGAGACGCTGCACACCCGTGGCGTCCTAGTACTGCATCGAGAAGGCTGCACCCCTAAGGGGTCGGCCATGGAGGTAAGAACCTGCCAAGGTTGACCGAGTCCAAACAACTCCGGAGTCAAGGCCGTTACACCTCCGAAGGTAACAGTCAGAATTTACGCCGGTATTCATACCCGGCTTAATGACGGACGTTTCTAACGGCTGGCCATTATATCGCCATAAGTGAGCTGCAGCGGTTACGATAGCTATAAAAGTCAAGTCATTTCTCCCTTTCAAGGACGGATCCTAAGCTAAGTACCCTTAAGCCATTCTTAGTGCTTTAAACTATTTCTCCCTAATTCCGTTTCTGACTTAGGCATCGGAGGCCCTGTGGCTCATACCACACCGGTGTGCCCTAAATTTACTTTTTTTGCAGGCCCTTTCGTCCTCAGCTAAATAAATCTTTACTGTCGATATCCGTAGACCATTTTTCGACATCAAGATCTTCTTTTGTTCAAAATGGATCCTTATGCATTTAAAAATATTTAATGGACACAGACTAATTTCATGTTCTACAAGTTCGGAAGTCTAAAAATGTATAATAAATATTTTACTTTCACTGTTTTATTTTCAAAATGCATATATCTACTCAATACAAATTAAATTATGTTTTGAGTGATAACAACGAGTATGCAATTCACATTTAAGAGTAATATTTTTTTACTAATTTACAAACGTGGAGGTAGGTAATCGCAAAAGGCATAATGTTTTAACCAATTGAAATAATGTTCCCACATGCAATAACTCACTTTAACTTAAATTCATATTTGTCTCTCAAATTATTTAAGGATATAAATAAGTAAATTTTATTCTAACAAAAAACTTAATTTTTCCCAAGAAAAAAAAAATTCTCAAGGAAATAAGGCAAGGCATATATATTTGACAAAAAAAAAAAAAAAAAAAGTTTGAATCTCTTCCCTCTAATGTGATGAAACAAGCATTAATTACTTATTTGTTTGTCGATGTATATTGGAAAATTATAGATGTTGTGCTATTTTCACAAAATAATTATAATGTAGTCAAATTTTAAAATATTTATATTTATAGTAATTAATACTGTATTATAAATATTGTATTATAAGAAAATTCGAGATAATACTCATTAATACAATGACTACATTTAATTTTTTTTGTAAAAGACTATATTTAAAATTATAAGAAAAACAAAAGTTTAAAAAGCAGAGTAAGAATAAGTTTAATTTAAAAAAAAAAAAAAAAAAAAATGAAAACAAGATCGTCTTTCTCAAATGGAAGAAAACTCAAGTATCTTCAATATACACCTTTGGGGTAAACAAATCACACTCAATCCAAAATGACACAACCCTACCAGCATTTCAGTTGATGAGTCCACTATGTCTTTTACTCCACTCATTTTGTTAAGGGAGTTAATGCTTAGCAGAACTCCTTCAAAGCAAAGGATAGACAATAGGGGCACTAGAGGTCCTATTTTGAGAATACAATCATTTTATCTTAGCTTAGATTCTAAAACTTAATTTTGAAAAGATTGATTTTGTATAGGTTGAGGATCCAACAAATTTGTTTTTGAAGACCACTTGAAACTTTTATTTATGATGCGAAGATGGAGTTTAATTTTTTTTTTTTCTCATAATAATGATTCTATCAAAATTTTGAACGTTTTGATATAGAATATTATTTTCGTAATTTTCAGTATTAATTTAATTAGTATTAAATTTAGGGGAGTAATTGCAATTAGGCAATATTTATACATTAAAAATACTCCTTGATAAACTCTAGCCATGCAATGTGTTGTTTAGAAATTTTTTAGAGATATAAGAATGGAAAGAGAGGTTAGTACTGGTTGTTTCGTCCCTCATCATGCATAACCTAAGAGGTTTTCAACATTGATTTTGTCGTATGCCACTAACCATCATAAAGGTTAGCTGCATTTGTTTTGTCGAGCACTCACATCTTGTCCTTGCACCCAACCGAAGCCCCACCAAAAAAATCATGCCCCCACTAAGTACAACCTTCTCGCTACCACCGTGCATTTGCCGCACCATATTGCATACCAGCATGTGCGTGCCTTACCTGATAACAACATTATTACATGCATGACATGCGCCCTCCAACAGACACTACTACAAATAAGGGAATAGGTGACGGTCAAACAAAAAAAATTTCAAAAACACGGATATTTAGTGTCGGTCACCTTTAGTGTCGGTTTTTTAGTGTCGGTTTTTTAGTGTCGGTCACCCGTATCATGACCGACACTAAAAGTGACCGACACTAAAGGTCTTTAATGACACCCGTATTAATGACGGTCGTTTGACCGACACCAAATAACTTTAGTGTCGGCATATGCCCGTCACTAAAAGTCCGGTTTCTACTAGTGTTATAATTCTCAAAGTTCAAGATTATGATTATTGGTGAAAACAATGTTGTAGTAGCAGATATGAATTCTTCAATTATCTCGCCAAGGTAGAATTTGATGGGTTTTGACAATATTTAAGAAGAGAAATTCTCCTACACCAAAAGATGTAGAGACTTGGTGGGCTCCGAGCAGTATAAAAGGAGCATGAAGCATTGGATTCAAGGCATCCCATCCCAGTTAGATGCACTTTAAGCTTGGTGTAGTAACTCTAATGAAATTTCTTTTGTATTCTCTTGTGATGACTGAGCATAGAGGGTGAGTAGAATAAGATTTGAATAGAGTGTTTATTTAATTGGGATCGGGGGAGAGAATTTTGTATGGTTGTAGCGATTTTTCACATAGTGAAAGTTAAAACTTCTTGGTTATTTTCTGCTTATTGTAATCTGAGAAGGTCTCAACAGTTTTGTGATATTCTTTCAGCCACATTTCAAATGTGAGTAATATGTTTATCTCATTAGTTTTTGAAGAGCACAAATTATGTAAATAAAGAAAGACTAATTACAAAATTTGAGCTAGAACATTTTAATATTTTTGAAGAACGTATTATTTATATAAAATTTTAACTTTTTTTTTTTGATAAATTTGAGAATTCTTGGCTTTGATATGATGATAAGTTTTTAAGAAATGATCTTTTATTTTCTCTTAACTTTCTACAAATATATATAGTACATTAAATAACAAATTATAAAATATTTCCTAACAAATCCTAAATAGTATCTAGCAAATATGTTAATAAATCCTACCAAATATCTACGAATATTCGAATACTAAAACTAACGAATCAAAGATAAAGTCATTGTACACCATGCTATATTTGTTGTCAAAAAAAAAAAATCTTCGAACTAAACATAAGCAAATAAGATATTGAAGTTATTGAACCTCACTAATCACGCGGATTTCAAGAATCATCAATCTGTTGACAATCATGTCATCAACATAATATATCACAAACACGATGCTTTATTGCATTACACGAATCGCGTGGATTTTATGAATTTGATTAATTGTCATTGATCACGTTGCAGATTAGTTATAATACACGACAAAAATAAAATTCTAAACATGCATCATGCGAATCGTGCAGATTTTATGAATCGTCAAATTGCTGGATCTATAGTAACCAGAGAAACATGACTTTCGTACTCGTACCAAGATAAATTTTACAAGCTACTTCTTATACTATGGTAAATTTGAGAGAATCCACGAGTCTTTTGAGAAAGACCTAATTCTTTTATTTTCTATTAACTTTTTACAAATATATATAATACATAAAATATCAAATTTCAAATGATTTCCTAAAAAATCTTAAATAATATCTACCAAATATCTTTAAAAATCCTATCAAATACCTATAAATATTTAAATACTAAAACAAACTAATCATAAAGAATATCATAACCATATTTATTTCTAACATTTTGATCGTAACAAATAAAGTTGTAACACAATCACTTATAACTTAAATAGTAAGGACACTTTTTTAACATTATGTTTTTAAAGTCTATTATATTTTTAAAATTTTGATGAGTCTATGGGGTAGTTTTTAAAATAACATTTTAAATGTTTGCATCAAAAATAGCATAGAACACTTTTTGAACATTTTCAAAATTCAAGTGTTTAATTGATACATACCCCAAAGTTCAAGGCTTATTTTAATAAATTAGTGTTGAATATATAATATTAGTGATTGATTCATATATATTTATGTGATTAAAGAAAAAAAAAATCCGTTAGTCTAGAATAGAAAACTTTTATTTTCAAATATTTTAATAATACCACCAGTAGAAATCGAGATTTTCGTGACGGGCATATGCCGACATCTTTCATAAACGGTGTCGGACATACGACCGTCATCAATACATGTGACATTAAAGGCATTTAGTGACACGCACATTTAGTGATGAGCCAAAACTGACACTGAAAGACTTTGATGTCACGCAAGATGAGCGACACCAAAGGCTGTCGCTCCAAAACAACACAAATTTTATTTGGTGTTTGTTTTGGAGCGACACCAATTTTATATGGTGTCGGTTTCGCGCCCAACATTAAAAGTATGTTTTTTAATTTTTAAAAAAGATTCGTTCATGTGTGGGTCTCACCAGTTTTCATTTAAAAATTGCACTTTATTATAATATCTTTTTTTTGTTGATCATAGGTCCAGTTCGTCACCATTTGTGCCCGACATTAAAAGCCTCAAAACTTGTATAAAAAAAAAGCTAAGTGATGATTTGTCTATTTCAAGTCAAATATAATACGAAAAATTGCCTTGAAAATGTCAAACCACCAAAATTTTACCTAGTATTAATTTATTCACCTCTAAACTCATTTTTAAATTCAATTTAACTTCTAACTTTTGTTAAATTAATTGAAATTTTGGCAGTATAACGACGTAACATTAAGATTACCAAAAAATCTGTCAATTTTGTAATATCCAAAAATGAAATAACATTACCAAAAATCAAAATACACAATATATAGTGACTTTGTCTCGCTAGAAAGTTTTGCATAATATATAGAGACTACGTATGAACAATATTTTCATAATATATATAAACAATATCGAAAATGTTTTACAATAATTGATCTTTGTAGGCTAATAAAAATCTACCTATGAAGTCTGCCCATTCGATTCGTACTCCATCCATATCTTCTTGAGTGTATGGTTATGTGGTGTTAAACTAAAACATAACACAATATTTCCAAATTAGTAAACAAAAAATTTTGCAGAATATACAAACTAAAATTGTGAATGAAGTAAAATAAAAGCTTATTAGTTTATTTATGGGGGTGCACGTGTTGGATATCATTTTTCGCATTAATAATCGGACATAATATTCACACACGGTTGATCCCAATTGATGAGGACACACTGTTAACAAAATTTTATCATTAATATAATAATTGTACATGACAAAAATTAGAATAGAAGAAATCTATGATTTTTTTACGTACCTTCACCAATTTCTAAGTTTATTTTGTGGATTTGAACTCATTCATTGATTGTCACAATCGATAAGAACTATAGAACAAAAGTGAAAACATTAGGATAATAAGCTAATTGAAACAAAAAAACTAAAAAAAAAAGCTTACGTATTTATGATATGAGCTAAACTCTCATTGGACGTCTTCTAACCGAGTGAGTTCAGAATATAAATAGTCACATCTTCAGGAATTAAGACTACCAAAATCCAATGGTGCCTAAACGACTGATTATAAACAGTACGATATTCATAGATGTATATATTACACACTACGAAGTTTAAAATTTAAAAATGCATATCCGATATTAAAGGGAAAGAAGACACGTTGACGAACATCAGTAATCATGTCAAAAGGATCAGGATTCTTAATTTTCTCTTCTTGATTTTGATTTCCCAAAATCGATGCAAAACTACTACAGTCTACTAGTAAGTAGTTATCGAGAATCTGTTAATCGTAAGTAGCCCAAATGCAGCTGAAATAGATTTAGGAAACGTTAGTAAATGTAACAAGTTGGTATAATAATTGAAAAAGAAATACTACTTACGCAATGTAACAAAGAATGAGAGTATAACCAATTTCTTCTATCTCACAATATTGCAAAATGTCTTCTCTGGAAAGGAAGCAGTTGTTATGAAAACCAAACATATTTTTGGTATGACTTACAAGTAGATCTTACCAAAAATATGTTTGGCAAACTTGTAGCATGTCACTATCACTCATACTATGTTTGGCAAAGTGATAAACCAACTTGATATTAGTTGGAAACGTCATGCCTGATTGATGAGATTGTGTATTTGACACAACCTTCTTACAATTCGATTGAAGGCTTCAATTGTGTCTTCATCGACATACACTTTATCCTTTCTGTTTCTCCCTTCCATCCATATTAGTGCACATGAGGATGGATCGGATTTAATATTTACACCATACCTGAAATCCACCAAACAATGAATTAGTAAAGTGGAATAAAATAATCCTAACATGTAATATATATTAAGGTTTAGAATTCTTACTAGCTCATGACCGAGTTGAGCATAACCCTTTTGAGCCATACGGTGAGGATATTTAAGAAGACTTCGTCTCTCTTTTTGATGAACACTATTTTCTGTGTTTTAACACATTAGTAATATGCTAAACATTAAAAATAATATACAAAATACAAAAGAAGTAGTTACCTTAAATTCTTCTGATAATCGAATGTTTACAAAATAATCCCACAGTTTTTGTGTGATGTATGTGTATTTAGTAGGCGGATGTACTAACTTTTCATGGTCCTTGTTTATAAACGGCTTGATAAAATCTTTAGTGAGATTGTATCTCAAGGTCCTTAATATCCTCGCCATAGACATCATGATCCGATGCTTGGACATAGGATCCACCTGAAATGACATATGTTTAAAATAGAATAAGATCGGGTTAGTTATAGTATGTAATATTAGTTATAGTATATAATACATGATAATATTTAGTTAAGTAAGTATTTACCTCTATGCAATCTCAGACATTCTCTTTTAATTGACTGGAGACATCACCTTAAGTATCGTAGTTGAGAGGTATATGTGATTTGACACAAAGTATCGTAGTTGAGAGGTATATGTGATTTGACACATACACTAATATAACTATGCAATTTTTTCGCACTATCTCTGATTTCTTGACCCATAGAGTTATATTGAACTATGTGTCATTTTCCAGCCATTATCTATTTGTCGAGCTTATGCAAGATTTTCATGCTTTTAGTGAACCTGTTTCAAGCAGATCTGTTCACGGGAGCGAAGATATGTTAAAAATATATAATTGGTTAAATTATCTTCAAAATGAATAATATATAAGTGAACGAGTCATCATTACAATTACTAACCTATTTATTTATCTATGTACCCTCACAATCATTTCTAATATAGATGAACGAGTCATCATCGATAATATTAGGCAATGTTTCAACGACCTCGTACCGTCAATCTTGACCAGTATCAACTTCATCATGAACATGATCTTCAACCATTCTTTGTGGAGGTATCGAAACCACTGACCGAGGAGGATCAAGTGGATCTTTTATATAGAATACTTGCTTCGCTTGAGTGGCTAAAATGAAGGAGTAAGATTTATGTCCAATGGGATTAAAGTCTATAGTTATAAATCCAATATCGTCTACGTTAATTCCATAATTATTTTCCACCTAATCACATTTGAATAAAATGACGGTAAAATTATGATAATCAAGCTCCAAAATTTCTTAAAGTATGCCATAAAACGTCCTTTCTAACATAAAGGTATTTCATCATTTGACTAGAAACTTGCAAAGTTTGTGCCATTATCATAACTCCACTATTCTGCACACTTCTACGATCATCTCGATTTTTTATATGATATTGAATATCATTGACCATATAACTATGATAAGTGGTCACTTCTGAATGAGTTCCATGTGAATACCCACCTAAACGTAGATGATATAGAATTGTTCTGAACCTGTAAAGCGAGCCCAACACGATCACACAACTAACTACTGAATTTTCGACTATGTTTGCCTTGAGGCCATTTTTTATTTTTAGACCTATTATGATTCAATTTAGACAACATCTGCATGTGTTGATCTACAAATGGAAGCACAAAGTCTAAGTTATGTAGTACATACAAATGAGCTTAATCAATCATATCCTTAGTTGGTGTTTTATAATTGGCAGCAGATAATGGTCGATCAATCTAATTTCCATGTACATTATTTGATTATCGGAATCTAACAGATAACTCATTGTAGAAATTCAGAGCAAAACTCTATCGACTCTTTTACTATATAATTTTCTCCAATGCATCCCTTCGGTCGGTTTCTATTACGAACATAACCTTTCAAATCTTCGTATATCTTTCAAAAGGATACGTCGACCTCAAATAAATAGGTCCACAAAATTCTATCTCTTTTACAAGATGAAGCACAAGGTGAACCATTATTGTGAAAAATGATGGTGGAAAAAACTTCTCCAAAAGACATAAAGTGACCAATACATCATTTTGAAATCCTTCCAACTTAGTTGAATCTATCGACTTAGAACATATAACATTAAAGAAAAATCATAGATGAACGATAGTGTATCAAACATGTTTAGGCAATATACCACGAATTGCTATAGGTAGTAGTTGTTGCATCAAAACATGATGGTCGTGCGATTTTAACCCGAAAAGTTTCTAATCACTAATCGAAACTGTTTTACTTATGTTGGATGAATATTCTTCTAGTACTTTAATTTCAGATAATATTTTACATACGCTCAATTTCTCATTTCTTGTTAGTGTGTAACATGCTGGAGGCAAGAATATTCTTTTCTCTCCCATTTTTTGGGCTAACTCAGATCTGATATTCAATTCGACTAATTCTTGACGTGTTTTTAACCTTTCTTTTTTGCCAGGAATATCAAGCAGGGTTCCAATAATATTAGAACAAGCATTCTTCTCGATGTACATGATATCTAAACAATGTCGCACGTGAAAATGTTTCCAATACTCCAATTCAAAAAAAATTGATTTCTTCTTCCAATAAGTGTTTGCATATTATTCTTTTCTACATCTTTTACCATGAATAAATTGAATAGTCTTTAGTTCTGCAAGAATCTCTTCACCGCTTAACAGTTCAAGAGCTACTATGAATTCTTGTTCACCATTAAAAACTTTCTTTTGTCGTCTATATAGGTGCCCAATAAGTAGATATTTCTGATGTCCAAGGTATTGAATCTTTTTTTCCTTAGGTAAATAAGTAGATGTTGTTTTTCTCCATATATCAAACATGCATGATACCCTTTTACAGTACACCCACACAAATTATTGTATGTAGGCAAATCATCAATGGTCTACAACAAAATATCTTTCAAGGTGAAATGTTGTTGACAATGTGCATCAAAACATTCAATACCTCTATTCCATAGCATTTTCAGATCGTCAACTACTAGTGCTAAATAAACATCTATGTCATTTCCTGGTTTTTTGGGTCCATGAATCAATGCATTTTACATCAAGTATTTACTCTACATGCACAACCATAGAGGTAGATTGTAAGTCACCAACATCTTTGGCCAACAACTATATCTAGTACTTTGGTCACCGTGTGGATTTACACCATCTGTTGATAAGACTAGACAAAGATTCCTCGATTCTAAACTAAATTCGGATCATCTTTCGTCTATTTGTTTCCATGAGAGTTTATCGGCTGGATGCCTTATATTCCAATGGAACTAGCAGTGAGTAGCATGTCACATCAATAATTTTTTAAGTTTTTTACTTCGAAACATTTGTTTAAATCTTGGAATGAGAGAGAAATACCACATGACTTTTACTATACTATTTTTACCCGTATTTGCAAATTCTTCAGAACTTTCCATCTTGAGGTTCCACATGTAGGACACAATTTGACATTAGCGAGTTCTTTTCGATACAAACAATAGTCATTGATGCAAACATCAATATTTTCATAAGTCATTCCTAATGTACTTAAAATCTTCTTGGCATAATAGGTAGATGTCGAAATTTCATTAGGACAAGACAATAAAATGCTCAATAGTTCTAACAACCCTGTGAAACTCTTATCGCTCCATCCAAACTTTGTTTTCAAATTATAAAGCTTAATCAATGCAGATATCTTATTAAAATTATTACAATTTTGGTATAATGGTTTCTTGGCATCCTCTAATGATTGCTCAAATATAGATGATTTGTCGATTAATTAATCGTGTGCAACCTCAAACATTCGTATTTGGTCATCCAAATCCTCATATATAATTTGATCGATTGGAACACTTTCAATATTGCTTCTTTTCCTTGATATAGATTCTCCATGCCAAATCCATGTGACATACTTTGATCGATACCATTTACAAATAAATGGCCTCTTACTACATTCACATTTTGGTACTTGACATTCACACATTTCAAACATGCACAACAAACAACATTTGACGCTTTGGAATGTCGTAACGCATTTTCTATAAAAGTCTCAACTTCTAAACTATATTCTTGTGACATTCAATCTTTAAGCTTCAACAATTTATCCATATCCCAACTAAAATTATACTTACACACAAGGTAAAAATCCAAACAAAAATGTTTAAGGCACTACTTTTAAAGATATTTCGTACGTATATGTTTTATAGTTCAGATAAAAGATATAAAAGAGAGATGATCAAAGCTACATCATGCTACCATTCAAAAAATTAGTCATTAATTATATCTTAAATTTAGCATACAGAAAAAAAACTATTTAAAACATATAAAATAAATAAAACTATTTAAAACATATAACCAAACCCACAAAAAAATCCTAAAAAAATGCATTCATACCTTTGAATTGTAGGAGGTAGAAGAGAAGAGTCTGGATCCGTTCAACATGTTGTAAAAACAGAAAAGAAGAAGTTTTTGAGATGAGAGGATAAAAGAAATGGAGAAATGTGGGTTTTTTGAGATTTGAAAGAAAGAAAAGAAAGATTTGAAATGAAAATGAAAAAAAAAAAGAAGCAAAAATGTGGGTTTAGGATGAAAAGATGAGAAATAGGAAGAGTTTTGGGAGGTTTTGAGATGAAGAAGTTTAAAAATTTGAGAGGGTTAGGAGATGAAGAAGAAGAAGATGAGGGTTTGGGAAATAGGGGTCTCGGCCGCGGGTAAAGAGAAAAGAGAGGGAAAAAGAAGAAGAAGAGGGCGTTTTGGAGAAGAAGAAGAAGAGGGCGTTTTGGAGAAGAAGAAGAAGAAGAAGATTCAGCCATGGGTAAAGAGAAAAGATAGGGAAGAAGAAGAAGAAGAAGAAAATGGCATTTTCGGGAAGAAGAAGAACAAGAAGTTGAGGCCGCAGGTAAAGGGAAAAGAGAGGGAAGAAGAAAGAAGAGAAAAAAAAACTGAAGGAGAAGGGATTCAGCGCCGAAGAATTAGAAGAGAAAATAAGGTTTGGACATCTTTGCTTGGTTAGCCAACGACCTTTGGTTAGCATCAATAACGATTTAGACCTCTTTACGTTCTTGAGAAAAAATGCATACATCTTTGCTTGGACAGCCAACGATATATAGGTGGTAGACCCGACAATTATTGTATATCACAACGAAAGCACTTTGGAAAAGTCAATCCTAAAAAATAGATTTGACACCCCTTCTAAATGAGATAATCAGAGCAAAGTTCTTTCGAGAAGTACTTTACCAAGAATGACACTCTAACGTTGTCCTCATCAAGAAGAACCTCAAAACCAAGCTCGAAAGCTTGAAAGGGTTATGGTCGAAAGAGCCTTCACTATGGGTGCACCACACCATAACAAGAACATCAATAGAAAAGACCCCTAACTCATTAGCATTCGAGGCAGAAACAGCAAACCCACTTAAGATATACCTCTCATCCTCGCGTATTGAGTCTTTTGACACATAACAAAATGACCAACAATTATTGATGGGTTTAGATCTCCTGGAAGAAAGAACAGGTATAACCCACCTAAAGATCACAATAGGACGACAAGAGAGTCCGAGGGTCGTGTTGAAAAGAACCTTACAAGGTCACCAAAGTCATCTGCCCAAGCACCCACTACCTTGAAGACATGAAGTAGAATTAGATCCTCCATTCTTGGACCATGTACATTTGAGAATTATTTTTTCAATAAAAATATAGTCTAATTTTTCAACAATGGTAGCAATAAAGATTGAATTATCATTTTATAAAAAGCTCTCTAAATTTAAGCTAGAAGTCTACTAATTTATCATACTTCAAAGCTTAAATTAAGGGTACGCAAGAGTAGAGAATTGATCGACATTCAATTAGAAAATTTCAAGTGATAAAAATCTTTAACATGAGCATACAATGCTTGAAGAAAAAGTGATATGTTTCAAAAAATGAAAAATAATACACGGAAAAACGACAAAGTCATCATTTGAACTTAGCTTACTAAATCGGCCTCGGACAGAATCAGTCCTAATTGGAAAAGACTGAACCAAAATGTCACTTTCAAGCACCCATCTCTCAAACATGGTGACATAAGTTTCACTTCACCTGGGAAAGGCTGGCTGTACACTTTCTTCTTGGTTGAAGCCTAAGGGTCGCATTCACTGGAATAAGATACTCTGCCCTCAGCCTATCTAAGTCAATGTTGGATCAATGTTAAAGCAACCCATCCAAATCTAAACCCGACTATGAAGGCCTTACGCCGAGTCCTCTTTTAAGAAGAGGAGGCTAAGATGGGGCGTACATCATAATCATAATCAGTTGAGGGATCAATGAAGTTCAAGAATGTACCTATAAAGAAGCAAAAATTTGAAAAAGTGCTTAAAAATGGTCGAGTCTCTGCAAAGAGAGCCTACATAGCCAAAATTATTAAAAAAGTGCTAAATAAGACAAGTTAGTACCAAGAGAGTCTACTTAGCCAAAGTTTTGAAAAGAATGCGTAAAAAGGCTGAATCTCTAAAAAGAGAGCCCAATTAGCCATGATTTCGTAAAGGTGCCTAAAACTTGCTAAAAAGTGGCAAGACCAAAAATGAGAGCTTACTTAACTTGAAAATCCTTAGTTACAAACTACTCTTCAAAATTTGAAAACTTTGAAAGTCTGGAAATGAAGAGTGGGGGTAATGTTATAGGAAAAATAAATCCTAGAATATCCAAACAAGACCAAAACCCCCTAAGGGGTTGGCTAGTGTAGGCCAGAACCCCCTGGAGGTCGACCAAAAGAGGCAAAGACCCCAGGAGACGGCCAAAGAAGGCCATAACCACTTAAAGGGCCGGCCAAAGTAGGCTAAGACCCCTCGAGGGTCGATTAAAGTAGGCCAATACCACTGATGTAGGTTGGCAAAAGTAGGCCCGAACTCCCTAGAGATCGTCCTAAAGTGGCCAGGAACCCTCGGAGGTTAGCCAAAGTAGACCAATACCCCCCGTGGGTTGGCCAAACTAGGCTCGGACCCCTTGGGGGAAGCCAAAGAAGGCCACGACCTCTAGAGGTCAGTCAAAGAATGCCAAGATCCTATGATGGTGGACTAAACTAGGCTAGGACCCCCCAAAATTTGGCTAAAGGTCGGCCCAATGAAGTAAGAACCCCGTAGGGGTCAACCAAAGTAGTTCACGATCCTCTAGGGGTCGACCAAAGTAGGTCCAGACCGTTTAAAAGTCAGCTAAAGAAAACCAAGACCCTTTAGAGGTCAGCTAAAGTAGGCCATGAGTTCCTGAGGGTTAACTAAAGGAGGCCAGGATCCTCTATGGGATGGCCATAGTAGGCTGAAACCCCTCGAAGGTCGGAAAGTTGATTGGTACCCTCCGAGGGTTAGTCAAAGTAGGTCGGGCCCTTCCAGGGGATGGCCAAAGTAGGCTGGGACGCCTAAGGGTTGATCAATGAAGGCCAGGAACCCCTGAGGGCGGGCTAAAAAAGGCCATGACCCCCCCCCCCCTCTCGTGGGTCAGAAAATGTAGGCGAGGATCTCTTAGGGGTCGACGGGATAAAGAAGACCAGGCCACAATAAGCTGAGACCCTTCGAAGGTCGGTCAAAGTAGGCCAGAACCTCCTAGATGTCGAACAAAGAAGGTCAGAACTCTCTGTGGGTCAGCCAAGGGAAGCCAAGACCTTAGGGGTTAACCAAAGAAGGCCAGGACCCATTAGGGGTTTGCCATGTCACTCTAGCTTCTTTGGGGTCAGCCAATGAAGGCCAAGAGCCCCTTGGGAGTTATGGCTGGGAGTTATGACGAAGGTGAACATCTTCTTTAAGGGGGGCAAGTCATGGAGGTCAAGGTTGATCGAGTCCAAAGTTGATCCCTGAGGGGACGATCGAAGGTGAACACCCTTTAAAGAGGAAAAGCTACAGAGGTTAGGTCTCCCCTAAGAATCGAACGAGTCTAAGTGACAATTGGATCCACCAATAATAGTCAGAGGTTACATCCAGGGTGAACACCCCCTATAAGAGTGGCATGCCATGGAGGTTAAGGTTGATTGAGTCCAAAGTTGATCCTCGAGGTGATGGTCGAAGATGAACACCTTCTTATGAGGGAAAGTCTTGGAGGTCAAGATTCCCTTAAGAGTCGACTAAGTCTAAGTGATAACTAGATCTGCTGATAACGACCAGGAGTTACACTGAGAAAGTCCACATCTCTAAGAGGTTGGCCATAGAGGTGAGGACTCGCAACGGTTGACCGAGTCTAAGTAACCCCCGAGATAAAATTATTACACCTAGGTTAGGGGTTACCCCGATATTTATTCTCGGCTTAATGGCAAACTTTTAAAACTGCTAATTATTAAGCCGTCATTAAGTGTGTTGCAACGGTATGTCCAACTGCTATAAAAGATCAAGTGACTCTCGATTACAAGTCAAGCAATTCTGAGCTAATAAATCCTCTATAAGTTATTACTCAGGCTCTCGAGCTCTTTCCAAAATATTCTCCAAATACCCTCTTGACTTAGGCATTAAAGGCCTTGTGTTTGACACCTTACCGATGTTCTAAAGTTTTTTCTTCTTGTAGGCAATTTCGTCCTCGGTAAACAAATCATTACCGTTGATTCCACCTGACCATTTTTCTTCATCAAAAAATTTAAAATTGGAGAAAAAATAATAATGGACACAAATAATATTTACAATGTAAAAATTGCTACAACCACGCAAAATTCACTAGATTTTAATTACAAAAAAACTATTCAAAACCTAAAACACTCAAATATTTTTTTTATAAAAAAGTAAATAAAGCTAATAAATCAAGGTGAAAACATTTACTAATTAGGAATTTTGAAATCAAATTAAGCTGGTAGTTGTAGTATTGGGAACACACAACTTATACCTTTTCTAATGCAAGACAATAACCATCCAATGCAACATGAAAATTTTCTAACCCCTACCAAAGCGAGCATAGTGTGAGAGTCATAGAATATGTTCTAACAACCCACGTCTTGGCAAGCCATGATGTGACCGGGAAGGACGGTACATCATCTATCACACCAAGAAGAGTGTTCAATAGTGTCCGTTGGATGCATCAGGAAGCAAAGCCACAATGGTATTTAGGTGTCGGTGTCAAGGCTTAGTGGGGGCACGATGGGGCCCTAAGCCATCCCGACGACGTCAAGGCTTGAGATGAATTTTTAACGAGCGACTCAAGGGTAAGTGCGTATGAAGCTTAAATGTAACCTAGCCAAAGTTTTTGTCAATCGAACATCCGACGAACGCTCCACGTTGGCATATAATTCCTTGCTAAAAGATATGCATTGTAGCAAGACTGAAAATGGTCCATAATGTACTATAGGTGGGGGGGTGAGTTGATATCAGCTCTCCACCACCCCATGCCCTATGGCCTAAGTGAGCTACCCCATGGCATATGCGTGTGTCGTGGTGTGGGCGAACGCTTGCTAGACGAGTGTCTTAGGCAGCTTCCTTTAGTAAGTGAAATCTAGGGACATTGTAGGACGACACAGGTGTGCCAACATTACGATCTTGCCCATGGGATAGAGGTTTGGACATATATCGAGTGGCAGCTTGCCATCTCACATTTGATTCCCGTGGGTCAAATGGATGCGTGTTCGAGCAACAAACTTGACCAAGATAATTCTAGTGCGTTTTCGATAAAGCATAGTCGAGGCCTTGTGAACCTCCCTTAACGATCCGACGAGCCACACAATATAGGCGATCCGAGTATGAGACTTGAGTTCACCTCTAAAGCTGACCATGATGAGTGTGAGATCATGGAGCCACACGAGTTGAAGATTGCGACCGTGACATATAGCTTAGCTAGCATTAGTGATGCATTAGCATCCACTAGATTAGTCTATTGCATGCATTCTATATGTTCAACATTTGGTTGTAGTTTTTTTGGCAATGTCCTCTGCATTCTGAATGCACTAAGCATTCTTCATGTTACGTATTTGGATATTTATTTAGTAATGAGATTACAAAGTAACTAGTTAAGGCAAGATAGAGGCTAATGATTACAAAGTAAGCCATTTAATTAGCAATCGTCGACCGGACATCCACTTATTGTTTGCGCTTTACTTTGCTTTGAGAAGCAAGTAAGAATTAGCAAGAAACAGAAGACCCAAAATGACTCAGCAAGCAATTAAAAATTTATTGAATGTACCTAATGGGCCAAACATTGACAATGTTAACCGCAATGAGAATGTTGACCGCAATCTCATTATGGACGAGAAGGATATGACTGTATGGTTCCAAACCCTATAGCCAATGTTTTAACACCAGGCATTGTAAGGCCGGAGATTAGTGCAAGATCGTTTGTGTTGAAGCATGTGAAGTTTCAAATGCTTCAAACCATTGATTAATTACATGGTTTTCCATTTGAAGATCCACATCAACACTTAAGATCATTCTTTGAGGTTAGTGATTCATTGAAAATACTTGATGTAACAGAAGATGACCTGAGACTTACATTGTTTTCTTATTCCTCAAAGTACAGTATTAAAGCTTGGGTTGATACTTTGCCTTCTAGCACTATCAAATATTTGGAAACACTAGCAAAAAACATTATTTCAAAATGTTATCTTCCTACAAGAAATGTAGAAGTAAGAAATGAAATCATTCAATTTGAGTAGTATAAGGATGAAACAGTTAGTGAAGTCTGGGAGCAATTCAAGGAGCTTTTGAGGAAGTGTCCTAACAATGGTTTACCTTAGTCTATTCAAATGGAGCATTTTTACTAGAGTGATGCTAGACGCATCCATAAATAATCTTTGCTTAGAAAGACCTATAATAGAGTCTATAACATCTTAGAAAATGTATCTATGGATAATTGCCAATAGACAAAATCTCGTAAATCCATGGCAAAGAAAAGTGAGAAAACTGATTCTGATGCATTGACTATGATTCAAGTTCAAATGACCACAATGGCCAATACAGTGAAGAATTTTCAATTGCAAGCCTTTGCAATAGTCCAGTACCGCTCCTAGACTTTAGTACTGTCCCTTAAGGAATAAGGGGAATGTAGCATTATTGAAAGTCTAGTATCAAATAATGAAACCAAGGATAAAGAGAAGGAAGAGAAAATACGTGTGTTTAATCCATGTTCTCCACCTTATCCTCAAAGGTTGAATATAAGAAGAAGCGAGATGAGAAACAGTTTGAGAAGTTCTTATACATTCTCAATGAAATTCACATCAATAATTCATTGCTAGATGCATTGAGGCAAATGCCTAATTACACAAAATTCTTAGTTCATTGTCTTAAGAGAGTAATGTTATTATCAACAATAGAATTTCGAGGAAGAAAGAAGATTCTGAACCCCTTACCATTCCAGTTTTGATTGGAGGTAAATCCTTAGGGAGAGATCTTGGAGCCAGTATTCACCTAATGCCTTTGTCTATCTATCAGGCATTTGACTTTGGTTAAGCTATGCCTACTACAATTACACACCAACTTGTGGATAGATCTGTTAAATATCCTGAAGGAAAGATTAAAGATATTCTATTTCAAGTAGACAAGTTTATATTTCATGCACGCTTCAAAGTCTTAGATTATGAGGTTGATGAGGATGTCCCCAACATCCTAGGACGCCCATTTTTGAAATCAGTAAGGACTTTAGTGGATGTTTACGAAGGCATGATTACTATGAGAATGAATGATAAACATGTGCAATTTAATATTTCTCAATTCATTTAAGCACCCTACTGAGTTTAAGAGTTGTTCAATGTTAATCCCAATTAAAGAAAAAGTTGAAGAAGATAGAAAATAGAAAATGGCTTAATTTTCTTCGCATTGGGAGGATGCAGAAGCATTAGCCACCATAATCAAAGAAAATAATATAAAAGAATGTAAGAAGCCTTCTAGTTTCATTTGTTTTGATGCCTTAAGTTTAGGACACAGAAAAAGTCCTCGATAAAGCCATCAATTTTACAGCCACCTACTATAGAGTTAAAACCTCTCCCTAAGCATTTGAAGTATGTTTCTTTGGGTGAGAAGGAAACTCTTCCAATCATCATTTTCTCTACTTTAGATACTAAAAATGATAAATTATTGCTAGACCTTTTGCAACAACACAAGAGATGAATAGGATGGACACTTACGAATATTCAAGGCATTACCCACTTTCTGCATGTAGAAGATTAATTTGGAAGACGGAGTAGGAAGGTAAGCAGAGCAGCAGATAAGACTAAACTTTTCAATAAAGGAAGTTATGAACAAAGAAATTATAAAGTGGTTGGATGCGGGAGTCATCTATCAAATTGCAGATAGCAATTGGGTTAGTTCTGTCCAAAGTGTACTTAAGAAAGGCGGCATGAAAGTTGTTTAAAATGAAAAGAACAAATTGATCTCTACAAGAACAGTCATTGGATGGCGAGTTTGTATGGATTACATGAATTTGAACAAGACCACTAAGAAAGATCGCTTCCGTATATCATATATCGATGAGATGTTTGATCACATTACTGGTCAAGAATATTACTATTTTTTTGACAGGTACTCAGGGCATAATCAAATTACGATAAATCATAATGAATAGATAACCTTCACCTGTCGTTATGGAATATTTTCTTTTAAAAGCATGCCCTTTCCCCTGTGTACCAACCATATTTCAAAAATGTATAATGACGATATTCTCTGATATGATAGAGAATATAAGGAAATATTTATGTACGACTTCAATGTCTTGGAAATTCCTTCGGTAATTGCTTGAGAAACCTAGGACAAGTATTAAAAAGATGCGAAGAGACTCACCATGTCTTAAACCGGGAAAAGTGTCATTTCATGGTGAGTGAAAATGTTTTCCTAAGGCATCAAATTTCTAAACTAGGAATGTAGGTTGACAAAACAAAAGTTGAATGTATTTAAAAGTTATAACCTTCTAGTACGGTTAAAGAAAGTCATAGTTTTCTACGCCACGCTGGGTTTAGACGCTTCATCCAAGATTTTTCAAAAATTTCCAAACCGTTATGCTAACTCCTTCAAGTCAACCGACCTTCCGTCTTTACTGAAATTTTTTTAAGGGAATTCAAGGTCCTAAAAAGAGTCCTCATAACTGTACCTATCATAATCCCATTCGATTGGACAAAGCCTTTTGAGCTGATGTACGACGCCAGTGATAATGCAATAGAAGCAATTATAGGGCAGAAGAAGGAGAACTTGATTGAGATGATCTATTATGCGAGCAAGAATTGAATAAAGCTTAATTTAATTACACCACCACATAAATGGAACTATTAGTGGTGGTGTTTGCGTTGGAGAAATTTAGACCATACCTACTTGGATCAAAATCATCATTTTTACAATCAATAATTTGATATCATTTGAAAAAAATCAGATGCCAAACAAACGTTAATTCGATGGATTTTAGCTACAAAAGTTTGATATTGAAATTGAAGATAAAAGAGGATGCGAAAATCTAGTCACTGATCATTTGTCATGTCTAGAGCAATCTAAAACCAATGCACTTTACATTAATATTCGTGATAGCTTTCCCAATGAATAATTATCAAATATAAATGTCATAGAGACACCATGAAATAATGTAGTGATGGTATAATTCCAAGTTGAGTACATGAAGGTGAGATGTTAGATATCTTGGTAGCATGTCTTACTTCACTTTATGGAGGTTACTTTAGAGGAGCAAGAATAACAACCAAAATTTTTCAATCTGGATTGTATTGCCTAAAAATTTTTAAAGCCTCTCATCCTTATGCAAAGACAGGCAATGAGTGTCAAAGGAAGGGGAATATTGGCAAGAGGAATGAAATGTCAATGAACTATATACTCGAAGTTGAACTCTTCAATATATGAGGCAGGTTTCATGGGCCCATTTCCACCATCCTATGAAAAGTTGTATATCTTAGTTGTAGTTGATTATGTGTCCAAACGCGTGTAGGCCATTGCAACTCCATTGAATGATGCCAAGACTGTCATCCGGTTCCTTCACAAGTACATTCTTACATGCTTCGAAACACCTAAAGCTATCATTAGTGATGAGGGTTCACATTTTGCCAATAAGGCAATGGCTAGTGTATTGCATAAGTACAATATTAAACATTGTATTGCAACAGCCTACCATCCACAGACAAATAGCCAAGCTAAAATTTCAAATAGAGAAATCAAAGGGGTACTAAAAAAGTAATGGGACCTGCAAGAAAATATTAGTCATCAAACTAGTGGATGCCCTCTTAAATATAGGACCACATTAAAAAATCCTCTAGGAATGTTCCCCTATAAGCTAGTGTTTGAAAAAGCTTGTCATCTCCCATTGGAATAAGAGCACAAGACATATTGGGCATTGAAGAAGTTGAATTTAGATCTCATTGCAATTGAGAAGAGTAGAAAATTACAACTACTAGATATATAGATTGTTGCATGCATTCTTTATTTTGAGTGTCTGGTTGTACTATTTTTGGCAATGTCCTTCGCATTTTAAATCTACTAAGCATTCTTCTTGTTACATATTTGTATACTCATTTTGTAACAAGATTACCAAGTAACTTGTTAAGGAAAATATAGATTACCAAGATTACCAAGTAACTTGTTGAGACAAGCATGTTGTGTTCCTGAAGAGGCATGACAAGTTTTCTTTCTGATTAGCTGGACAAGTTGTTTCCTATTAAACTAGGATAAGTTTTCTTAATGAAGAGCCAAAACAAGTTGTGTTTCTTAAGAGTCAGAATAAATTGTGTTCCTTGTTAGCTATACTAGTTGTGTCATACGTCCTATTTGAGTCAGGACAAGTTGTGTTCTTGAAGAGTAAGGACAAGTTGTGTTCTTGATTAGTTGAACTACTTGTGTCTCATTTTAGCAAGGAAAAGTTGTGATCCTGAAGAGCCAAGACCAATTTTTTTCTTGTAGAGTCAAGAGAAGTAGTGTTCCTGATTAACTTAACTAGTTATGTTCCATTTGAGCAAGAACAAGTCATGTTCATGAAGAGCTAGAACAAGTTGTGTTCCAATTAGCTAGACTAGTAATGTTGCTTGACCTTGATAATTGTTATTCCCAAGATCACTTGGATACCTTCAAGCTAAACCTTGGTGATTTTCTAGCTTAGAGTTAATAAGCTCAAGATTCTTATTGACTCTTAAGCTAGGGCCTAAGATCTTAAGCTCACTTGGTCACCTGACAGAGGTTCGTAACCAATGACTGTATCATACTTGAGATTATGGTCTCGAGTGGCAGGCTTTAGATGACATATGTGATTACTTGTTAAATGTTGAGCTACTGTATGCATTTTGTATCATATGTAGGTGTTCTTACTGAGTGTTTCTCAGTACTCACCCTTATTATTATCCCCTCTAAGTACAGAGCTATACCGAGACAAATGAGTTGGTCGAGGCTGTTGGATCATGTGGGACACATGTTTCAATATTTTATTTATGTTATTTTCGTATGCATAAACTATTTCAATTTAGTTATTTCTTATTATTATGATTTAATCATATCTTGGTCATAAGACTATTTTACTATTTGAACCATTATGGATATATTATTTGAAATCCAATAAAAGCAGGTTTTGTTTAAAAGAATAAGAGTCATTTAATGATTTTAGACATATATGCTGCTAAATTCTCAATTTAAGCTTTATTTTAAGTTAGGCCTTTACATTGACACTATCATATCTTGGGATACACGAGCTGAAAATTTTGTTATGAAAATTATCCTCCGACTAAAAATGTTGAAGTTAGAAATGAGATTATTCGATTTAGACAACATCATGATGAGACAGTTAGTGAAGCTTAAGAGAGATATAAGGAGTTATTAAGGAAGTGTCCCTACCATAGTCTACTACTTTCCCTTCAGATGAAACAATTTTATAACCGGTTAGAACCAATAACCAAAGTGATGCTTTACGCATCTGCTAATGGTTCATTGCTTTCAAAAACCGATAATGAAGCTTATGATATCCTAAAAACTATTTGTTCAGACAACGATTAGTGATCTAAGCCCCGTAAAAGCTATAGTGAAGAAATGTGAGAAAGTTGACTTTGATCTATTACCATCAAGCCAGACGCTAATGACTGCAACGATAAATGCTATAAAAAATCTTCAATTATAAACTGTGAAATTGCTAAGTGTATGGGCAATCGGCCAATCACCTGAAGAAAGCTGTATAACTTGCAGTAAGCTTTAAATCTCTTGTTGTTGCCAAACAATTCAGCTGTTGTGATGTATATGGGAGCTGGAAATAACTTTAAACCTCTAAATTCTTATTCTTATCCTAATAACTATATAGTTGGAGAGAGGAATCATCCTGGTTTCTCTTGGTCTCAACCATGGAATTTCATTAGCAATCCATAGCATCATCCAAAAGTAAACAGTTCCTCTGGATTTTGAAACCAAAACCCAGGATATAGACACCACCAAAATTTCTATAATAATCAAAATTTTAAAAAAACCAACCTTTAACAACAAGTTCCTGAAACATTGCTGGAAGCTATGTTCAAGGAGTGTATTATCAAAATTGATGCTGGGATAAGTATCCAAAAGCCAGAATGAGAAATCTAGAGTTACAAGTTAGGCAGCTAGATCAGAGCTAAGAAACAGGCCTTTAGGAAAACTCCCTTCGAACACTAAAAAAGCAAAAGAGAGAGAAAAAAGCAAGTTCAATCAATTGAACTCATAAGTGGAAAGATGTTGATGGTTAAAATGAAGGACAAGCATTCGAAAGATAAGCTAAGAGTAGAGTTACAAGGTAAAGCTAGCAACGATGCCAATGTAGAAGGTATCACTAGTGCTAACAATTCCATAGGTAAAATCTTGGGAAATCTTGTTGTTGAAGAAGTGGAATGTAGTAAGGTCACGAGCCCATCGTTAGATAATTCAACCAAGGACAAAGGGGAGGAAGGTCAAACACATGTGATTACACCACCACCTCCTTTTATCCACAAAAGTTGAACAAGAAGAAGAGAAATGAGAAACAATTTGAGAAGGTTTTATACATTCACAAAGAAATTCACATCAATATCACATTGGTGGAAGCATTTAGACAGATGCCTAATTATGCTAAGTTCTTAAAAGATGCTCTTTCTGAAATAAGAAATTTTGAAGAATTCAAAATTGTCTCGTTATTTGAAGAATGTAATGCCATAACCAAGAGAAAAATCTCAAGAAAAGATGGAGATCCTGAACTTTTACCATTCTCGTCTCTTTTGAAGGTAAATCTCTAGGGAAAGCTCTATATGATTTTGGCGGATCAATCAATCAAACATCCTGAGGGGTAAAATTGAAGATATCCTAGTTCAAGTAGATAAGTTCATATTCCAAGCAGACTTTATAGAATAGGATAATGAAAGCAGACAAGAATGTCCCCATCATCATACGTCGGCCATTCTTGGAAACAAGGAGGAAATTAGTGGATGTTTATCAGGGGACTATAACAATGAGTATGAATGATCAGTAGTTTCAATTTAATATTTTTGATTCATTAAGATATCCAATTGAGTATGAGACTTGTTCAATGAAAAGTTCTATAGAAGAAGCAGTTTTTAAAGCAGTAGAAGAGAAAATATTTGAATGCTCTTCTCATTGAGAAGATGCTGGGTTAGTATCCCTTGTGTGTGATAGGGGAAATTATGAAGGTATTCATGGATAATTTCACAGTCTATGGAAACTCCTTTGAAAGATGCCTAAATAATCGAAGTGCTTAAAAGATGTGAAGAAACTCTCCTAGTTTTAAACTAAGAAAATGTCATTTCATGTGATCGAAGGAATTGTTTAAGGCATCAAATTTTCTAAATTAGGAATGGAGGTTGATCGAGCAAAAGTAGAGTGTATTGAAAAGTTAGCACCTCCTATTATTGAAAAGTTAGCATGTTTTTTCATGTTTCCTACATTTTATTGCTTTAAACTCATCAATGTTGTGAGAATTCATGATTAGCACGAAAAGGGAAGCTAAAGATATCGATGTAGCCAAAAAGTTCTTAGTGCTTATCGCATTCTTGTATAGTGTAGAAGTATAGAAGTTCAGATGCGGAGAGCATTGACAAAGCGTAGTGTATCCCAATGCTAGCCGCATTTTACCCACGTCAGATTTAGAAACCAATAAAATATAAATTATCATTTCAAGTGGATCAAGGATTAATCGTATGGCCATGATCTATTGTTGCTTGTCCAAAAAGAGTACTTCGGCAGCAAGTCAAGCACCACAAAAAAGAGCCTCCTAAATTTGTGAAGTGGTGCATTAGTGAGAAAGACATGGAAATTCTCAGCCATAAAAGGAACAATCATCCGGTAGTTAATCTCGTCGAATTTTAGAGTTAGTGTGAAGACCAATTGTTTTTATATATTTCTAGTAAAAAGTGAGAGAGACTTTCCAATTGATGAGGACGCTGCCATTGCACAAGACATTGTAACCAACTTAATTGGCAAGAAGTTGAAGTGCAGCGTAGCTGCCCTAACGTCCTCATCGCTCCCATGAGTGACACATATGCAAGGGATTTCTCCTTCTATTCCTTTTCTTTTACTTTATTACTTAGAAATAGTGTGTTTTCATTATGTAGAGTGTCTGGTCGTACTATTTCCGGCAGTGTCTTCCACATTCTGATTATGTAGTATAGATAGACTATTGCATTCATTTCTTATGTGAAACATCTGGTTGTACTGTTTCTGGCAGTGTCCTTCATATTCTATATGTAGACATCATTCTTCATGTTAAGTATTTGTATGTTCATTTAGTAATGTGGTAACAAGTAACTAGTTAAGGCAAGGTAGAGGTTAATGTTTACGTTGTAAACAAGTTAATTAGAAGGGTTGATCAGCCATCCACTCATTATTTATGCTTTTCTTTGCTTCGAGAGAAGAAAGTGAAATGAAAAGATCCTTACTGATTGTTATTAGGTTCACTGCTATGAAGTTAGTAGGTTTAAGAAGAGCCCTCCATTGCTCCGACTAATGAATATATACCACATTCTTAATGCAATAACATCAAGAGAAAGTGTGCTTTGAGAGAAGGCACTGATATGCAATATAAACTTAGTCTTCTACCATGCCAATTATCTTGACAACTAACTTTTGTATTTTTGTTATGAATGTGTTACATGTTACTTTTCATCCATTTATTTACTTTGCATGTTTTAATATAATAAGTATTGCACTTAATGTTATTTGACTAAGGCAATGCTTCGTGCATTGATAATGCGTGCCACATCTATATTCCAACCTTTTACAAAAACTTTATGTTTGTTTTACCATAACATGAAATTACTTCAAAGAATCGATTCTTAAGGAAATGACTCAAATATACTTATTACTTGATACAATTGATGTTTAGGGCATATTTAATTCGAAACCACATCCTAAATAGATTTAACATAAGCATCGCCCGATCGCACATCAAGTTTTTTGCACTGTTACCGAGGATTGATTTAGATTTTAGTTATTTTATATTCTGTATTGGAAGGGTTTATAAAGTCAATTATTTTGTGCAAATGCATGAGCAAGCATTTTAACACACTTTTTGAATTTGGTCATGAAATCAAGAATATATCTCTGTAGACGTGAATAGGAGCAAAAGAATGAAGAATCAGAATAGCTCAACAGAGGTAACAATTTACCTAATGTACCCAATGCGCCAAACATTGACAATGTTAACCTCAATGTGAATGTTGATCCTAATCCAATTGTGGACGAGAGGGATATGACTATTAAAGTTCCAAACCTTATAGCCAATGTTTTAACCCCAGGCATTGTAAAGCCTGAGATTAGAGCAAGATCGTTTGAGTTGAAGTCTGTGATGTTTCAAATGTTATAAACTATTGGTCGATTCCATGGTTTTCCATATGAAGGTCCACATCAACACTTAAAATCATTACTAAGAGTCAGTGATTCATTTAAAACACTAATGTAACACAAGATTACCTGAGGCTTAGATTGTTTCCTTATTCCTTAAAGGATAGTGCCAAGAAATTAAATCATTGGATTTCAGAAGTATGGGATGAAATAAATAATGAAGTCTTGGAGCGATTTAAGGAGCTATCGAGGAAGTATTCTATCCATTGTCTACCTTACATCATTCAAATGAAGCACTTTTTACAAAGGGTTTGAACCAACTACTAGAGTGATACTAGACTCATCTGCAAATGGATCTTTGCTTAAAAAGACCTATATTGATGCCTATAACATTTTCGAAATTGTATCTACGGATAACTACCAATAGACTAAAACTGGCAAATTTATTTCCAAGAAAAGTTAGAAAACTGATTCTGATGCACTCCCTTCAATTCAAGTGTAAATGATCACAAAGGCAAGTGAGATGCAGAATCTTTAATTTAAACATCGTAATTGTTGAATGCATAAAAAATTAGTCAATTATCTGAGGATGCTTGTGTGTTATGTGGTGATATAGAAACTGCTTGTATTTATCAATAAAATCCAACCTCTATCATGTATATGAGAGCTGGAAGTCCTAATAGACCATCTCAAAATTCTCATTAAAATGTTAATCATTATACACTTGGAGGGAGGAATCATCCAGGTTTTTATTGGTCAAATTCAATAGGTGTACTTAACAATCTCTTATCCCAACTAAAGGCACATAATTCTTCCTATTATGAAAATCAGAACTAATGATATGAAAGCCATTAAAATTTCAATTACCAGAATTTTCAAAAACCTATCCTCAGCACGACAAGTTCCTCAAACTTCACTGGAAACCATGTTCAAAGAGTACGTCATGAAGACTGATGCAACTATCAATAATCAACAAACAACCATGAGAAATCTAGAGTTGCAAATTGGGCAGTTAGCATCAGAATCGAGGATTAGACTCTAAGGAGAACTTCCTTCGGACATTGAACATGCCAAGAGAGAAGGCAAGGAGCAACTTCAAACTATTGAACTTAGAAGTGGGAATCTTTAAAGATAAAGCTAAATGATAGTTAGTCAAAGGAGAAGTTAAATGTTGAATTACAAGTTAAGCCAAGTAGCGATACTAATGTGGAAGGTATCACTAGAATAAACAGTGTCATCGGAAAAATGTTAGAAGATCTAGCTATAGATGAAGGGGAATGTAGCAAAATCAAGGCCTAATTCCAAAGAATTCAACTAGGGATAAAGAGAAGAAAGAGCAAACACTTGTGCTTTGTCCACCTTCTCCATCTTATCCTCAAAGGTTGACTAAACAAAAAATAGACGAGAAACAATTTTAGATGTTCTTAGGCATTCTCAATGAAATTCACATAAATATTCCATTGGTAGATACATTGAGGCAAATTCCTAATTACATAAAGTCCTTGAAAGATGCTCTTTCTAAGAAGAGTAAAATTTAAGAATTAAAAATTGTTTCGTTGTATACAGAGTGTAGTGCAACAGTCAAAAGTAGAATCCCACGGAAGGAAGGAGATCTCAGAGCTTTACCATCCTATTTCCGATTGGAGGTAAGTCTTTAGAGAGAGCTTTATGTGATCTTTGAGCCAGTATTAACCTGATGCTTGATTGCGAGTTTGTAGTGTGACGTGATGATTCAATTTATTTTATATTCCCAGCAATAGTGCCAAAAACTTGATTGCGTTATAAATGATGCTATTGTTAATGTTTATATTTAGGATGTGGTACGCATTTCATATGTCGTAAACATCACTCCGGCTTATGATAGCACAAGTGTACACTATTGATCGTATCTAAGTCGTCTTCTAAAGGAAGGATTTTTTGAAGTAATTTCATATTCCGATTTGAGAAAAAGAAACATTCAATAATAAAGTGGGTTGTGGTATTCAAATAAAGTGAATGCGGAATACGTGCTCAATACAATAGACATTCCCTGAGTCAAACAACATTAAGCCCAATATGTACTGTTTAACATGCATTAATAAATGACAAGAATGCTAAATAAAAGTAAGTAGATAAATCATAAAAGTAAAGAGAGTAATTAGCTAAGATAGGCGGCATGGTAGAGATTAAGATTTATTCGGCACATCATTGCCTTCTCCCGAAGAGCATTCTCTCTTAATGTTGTCTGCATTAAGGATCCGGTTCGTATTCATTAGTGAGCGGGCTATGGAGGATCCTTCCTAAACCTACTAGTCAAGTTGAATAGTGAAAATAATAACAACAATAAAGACCTTTCATTTTACCTTCTTCGATCACGGTAGAGAAGTAAAGCGTAAACAAATAAGCGGATGGCCGGTCGACTTTGTTAGTTAACATTCTTACTTTGTAAACACAAATTCTACCTTTTCATCACTAACATACTCAAAACCTTACTAAAAACATAACTTACAAATACTAAGCAGAAGATAAGCTCCACACAAAACTACAACATCACTCACACAGAAAATAGAAGTATAAAAGTAAATATAAAGCAGTAGATATAATTAATTGCATTAAAATTGAATATGTTACAGATATGATCTGAAAGATAAGTAAGAAAAGGAATAAAATACGAATTATCTCTTGTATATATGTCACTCATATGAATGCTGAGGATGGTGAAACAATTACCTTGCACTTCAACTTCTTGCAAATTAAGTTGGTTAGAATGTCACCCGCAATGGCAATGTCCTAAGAAGTGGGCAATTCACTCTCTACCTTCTTTTACTAGAAATAAAATAAATATTGATTTGCACACTAACATAAAATGTGACAATTATAGCTTGTTGATCATGAATTCTTTTAAAGGCTGAAAATTTCATGTCTTTCTCACCAATCCACCACATCCTCAGTTTTAGGAAGTTTTTATTAGTGGCCTTTAACTTATTGCCAAATTATTCTACTTAGGCAAGTAGCAACAAATCCTGGCCGTGCAATCCATCCATGATCCTCGTGAAATGATAATTTGTATTTCTTCTACCATGAATTCGAATATGTGTAGAATAAGACTAGCATTAGGAATGCACTGCACTTTGTCACTTATAGAAATCTGCACTATCTTTAGAGATGCCCCAAACATTTGGATTGCAAACAACATTGAGAATGCGGCCAACATTTAGATTACACTGAGAATGCGTCTAGCAATTGGAATGCATTGTCTTGGTCAATACCTTTAACAACCTGTATTCCTAAACTAATATTGATGCTCCTAATTTTGATGAGTTTTGGCAACAAAATGATACTATTCAATTTAATATGATAAAAGTGCACTTTCTATATTTTGCATATTAACCATGCCTAAAATGATAACGTTGTGTTTTTCGCCTAGTAACTTCCTATTCTCATGCTTTTCTTACAAAGTTAACATTTAAAATGCATGAATAAATGGTAAAAGTAAGCTAGATAACTCTCTATTTGGAGAGTTGTCTCACCCCCAAACTTGAATATTGCTAGTCTCGAGCAATCTACTCTACATGTAGAAATGATGGTTAGTGCTGATTAAATGACTTGAAAATACATTGTAATTGTAATGATATCAACATTAGGATCTATAGTCAAAAATTTCGTCATAAACTAAAAGTCTCTAGTCTTAGCTTCTATTCTTTGGAAATTGAAAATTTCATGACTATTCTTTATTCCTTCGATTTACTTATTCCTATACACAAAAATATTCCAGGTGCTCCTACTAGTTGAATACTTCTAGCTTATAACCATCTTTTCCAAAACTCAAATCCAAAAGGCTTGACCAAAGTAGATGTTTAGGCTTTTTATTCTTTCTTTTTCACACTTTTAGTAACTCAAATACCTTTTAGAAGTTTGCAATGCCTTTTGCATTCCAATCCAGGCTAGCATTCATACTTACCTCCTCAATCTTCGTAGTTCCTAGAATGGCACATTTTTGTTAAAGTGGCGCAACTAACCAAAATAAACAGCTATAAGCTATTTCATAGTTCTTAAAATGGCTCATTTGGGTAACAAAGCCACCTAAATAAGTGGAACAATCTTATACTTGAAGGAATTTTCAAGTAGAGAAATACTTTGAGAAACCACGGTTACTAGCCTTGTAATTTCTTTCTTTCATAATTTTTTTCACAATGTCATCCGCATTGTACTACTTTAGTTTCTGTTTTCATAGCATTGATTTCTTCAAAATTTTGCTCCAACTGGAGATTCTTCCCACCAAAACTTAAACTTTTCATTGTCCTCAATGAATTGAGATTTTCTCCCAAACATAAAGTTTCTAAGTATGAAGAAATGATGCTTCAAGCTATCAATATCAATGTTAGATGCATTCTCAGATACTATTCTATCCCAGACTAAGTTAATCAAGGCTTAGAGATATTCTAAAAATTTCCTAAGAACAAAAAGTTTCAAATTGACTAAATATTTTTTGTTTGCTAAAAAAGTTTTAAGAATAGAACTAAATGCTGAGATAAATGTAAAACACTTTATCAACAAGTATTTACGCGCACAACAGTCAAGTCTAACGAGTATCAACTAGTCAATGAACCTGGTTAAAAATCATGTAAATGGACTACTAAGATCAAAATCAACAATTTTATTTGCAAAAAAAAAAAAAAAAAAAAACTAAAAGTAAAATTAAAAAATTAAAAATACGAAGATGCAATGCTAATGCATGAGACAATTAATAATCTGGTTAGCCAAAGTAAAAGAACAGAAGACACATGAAGCTGGAAATAAATTATATTTATTACTCTAATAAAAGTATTAGTAAACATTTATAAGTAATGAAAATAAAAATAGAATCAAAACAAATAAAGAAAATATTTAAAACGAAGGGCTTTGGCTAAAGGGTTCAACATCCTTTGAAATAAGTGAAGGTGGGGCCCAAGGATTGAGTAACTTTGCTTAAAAATACGAGAAACTGAATGCCCTCCGAATTGGTCTACACGAACTGTCTCACTAATGTGACTTGCCTTTCACGTATTCCCAATAGACCAGAGATTATGTGAAGTAGTGCTCCTGTTGGCTCTTCATTTATACCAATTATCTTAAAACTTCACTTATCCAGACAACAACACCAATATTTTGTCAACCCACGACCACTCTTGTTCTTGATTTAGCGATTTGATATGGTGGCCGAGGTGCTAAGGTTGTGTCAGTCTATGTTGGCCATACTTCATGACTTAAGAAAAAAGAGTGATCGTGTGGGAAAAAAGATCTAGCCCTATGTCTTGTTGATGAACCGCTTGACTTCTGCCTCCAAAATGTAGCCCACATCTACACTCAGTCTTGCACAATAAGCAAAAGTAGTTGTGCCCTTGTTCTTGCCACATCTGTATTACGAGTAGTTTGCATTAAACTTGTTTTCACTAAGTTTAACCAACATTGTGCTTAAGCATTGAAAAATGCAGTCGACAACACTATTTATCTGGTTGTGACCTTCCAAATGGCCTCTAGTGCTCTTTTGGTATAAATGCATGCTCTTAACTATGCTGGTGTTGGCTTGACCACAAACTATATTGTACTTCGCATTGGAATTGCATTGTAATCCAAGTGACTGATTCCACGTTGATGCACTCTAGTCAATTGGTATTCTATACACTCGGCTCTGGTATGCTTCTTCCTCATTTAGGTTTACGTAGAATTCATAAACATTATGGCCTAGCTTCTTCTCCTGGCCTCACAAATCTGTGCTAATTGCGTTTTGCAATGGCATATGCAACCTCATTTGGTAACCAGGTCTTGGAGAAATCGTTCTCTTGAAGAAGTGTCATATTTCTTAGAGAGATCTATCTCTCATCTGCCATGCAGACACTAAATTCTGCTTTTGGGGCACTTCTTCTCTAATGTCCCTCCACTTTTTAGAAGTGGAGGACATTTCTAAAGATTGGGCGATCCCTTTACATCTTTTTCCTTCTCTCAGCCTCTTATCTTTCTTTCTTTTTCCTTGTTGGCTCAGAGGTCTTTTCCTGGGGTCTTCCCACATTAAGTCAATATTTACTTCTTCGTCGACTCAATACTTGGGGCTCGATTGTGCTCATTGTACAAGCTTAGGCCTGCACGGTTCCTCAGGAGTCGCAGCAACGATCTCCTTCGTTTCTTCATCATCTTCATCATCATTATTCGATCAGAGTGATGTGGTATACTCCAACGACATGTCCTGCATAACTTCAGGAGGTTCATACATTGGGTAGTAGAGTCTTCTCATGAAAAAGGTCTTTAACTCCTTAGTGATTTGTTATTCCTTCTATAGCGTCATTGGCTCTTCTCCCAACGACTCTAATTGACTATCAAGACTGATCAGTTGAAAAAAAGATCCTCTTAGCTGGTAAGATGGATGGTTTCGAGTGAAATTATGCTTACCAAATAAGAAACACAAGGATTGTCCCCTGTATCTGGGTTGCGCCCCGCAGATGAAGTAGACCCTATGCTCCTTCTCCAAATGAGAGGAACATAGAATTCTTCCTCGAACTCCACATTTGGAATGAGATCCTCCCTTCTTGTTGCACTTGATGCAACTTTATTTCATTTGGCTTTTGATCTTGTTAAGGATTTTTGAAAAAAATGGAAGAATTGAAGGACTTTTTTTTGTTCAAAGGTAAAATGTAGAGAATTCGAGTGAGATTCGAGAGCAGGAACGAGTTCATTGAGCAAAGTTGTATTATGATCAAACTGGACACATTTTTTGTTTTTAATAGTCAAAATGCTAAGAATATAGTTACTGTATATGGCCAACGGTAATGTTGGTTGCATTACCGTTGCCCCAACTGTCAAATTCTACATTCAACGATAATGAGCACCGACTAGTTTAACATGTGTCCCTTTTATTTTAATTGCTATTTCGCTTGGTTTGAGTTTTACAAAGTACCTAAACAATGTTCACCTCATTGCTCTCGACTTTATTCATAACCGATGTTGTTCGCATCACATCGATTTTTTTTTAATTCTAATTAGCAAAAATAAATAAATGCAAGAAAAACAAATTCAAGAAAGGTAAAAAATAAAATGGAGGAAAGGTAAGATGTATATGATACGTACCTGTGTTGGAGATGCCCATTTCATTAAGATTGCTTTCATTTGGTGACCAAATATTAGAAAATACATTCATTTTGAATTTCTCCTAACCAATAATGCTCTAGTCTATGGCCATTCATCGTAAACTTGGTTACCCTTCTGAATGTCTTGGATCTCAACGGCTCCATTGTGATGTATGTTAACAACTCTAAATGATCCTTTCAATTTGTATTTTAGTTTTACTAGAAAGAACAAAGAATTCTAGAGAAGAACTTGTTGTCCTCGGATGCATGTCATAGCCATTATCTTTTTGTTGTGCCATTTCTTCATCTTCTCTTTGTACATTTTTGCATTTTCATAAGGCTTTTGTCTATGTTCTTATAACTCTAGCAATTATAACTTTATACTAGCCTACTACCTTAAGATTCAAATTTACATTAGACTTTATATTATAATTCTAATGGGAGATGGCAAGCCTTTCTAAATACTAGTCTGTAGAGGGACATGCCTAGAGGAGTTTTATCACGGTCTTGTTTGCCCAAAGGGAATCCGCTAGTCTCGTGGACTAATCTTTCCTAGTAGGTGATAACTCTCTATTTAGAGAATCATTTAGCTCATTTCTACCAAGATTTATGTGTTTTAGAAGTTAATATTCATAACAATTTCATGATTTTATATGAAAATAGGCTAAATACACTACTTTGTGTATATAGGCATGTGAATGATGAAATATGTAGAAAATGCACTTTTAAGACAAGTTTTTGAATGATTCTTGCATTTTATTACTTAAAAATCATCGATGTTGTGAGAATTCATAATTAGCATAAGAAAGACAAGTTATCAACATCATTGAAGCCAAAATGTTCCTAATGCTAGCCACATTCCCATTGAAGTGCAAAAGTCCATTGTCGGGGCATTGACAATAGACAATATGATAAGCTCCAAGGTTGCTTGGTTTTACAAAGCTAGAGGTCCTTCTAGGATCCTTGTAAAAACTCACAATTATGG